>JAVYIG010004599.1:0-157242 GCA_035222895.1 Strongylocentrotus droebachiensis | reverse complement strand
GGGAACGGTACAACGAATCGCCTTCTTTCTCTATTAGTGTAACGGCAAAGCTTTCGAGTTTCGCGCGGGAAGGGGTGGGGGAAGGAACTGAATTCAGACAAGGATTAAGAGTCGAGAATAGTACGCCGAATCGTCTACTTTCGTTAATAATTTTTTCATGCGCTAAAGTGATTGCGATCGATTGCGTTCGCAAGTGCACGCATATGCGCGCGATCAACTGTGATGTGAATATATTTCACTTTAAAAGTCCCCCCATAAGACCCGCCGCAACTTAAATCATTTTTTGAAAAAGAGAAAATATTGCGTCATATAAGATAATAAGTCCGCCAATTTGATTTTGGTTTAGAGAGTTTGAAAAGGATCCACCTTCAATTTAATCAACATGCCTAAAGAAAGATAACATAGTTTTCACTAAACTGTCGCATTCAATTTTAGCAATGTTTTCATGCATTAAAGTGATTGTGATCGATTGTGTTCGGAAGTGCGCGCAGTCAACTGTGAGGTGAATAGATTTCACTTTAAAAGTTTCCCAAAAGACCTGCCGCAACTTAAATCATTTTATGAAAAAGAGATAGCGTCTAATATATTTTTTCTCCGCCGATTAGTTATCACTTTGAGGTTCCCCCGCAACTTAAATCGTCTTTTGAAAAATAGATAAATATTGCGTTTTATAAGATAGCAAGTCCACCGATTAATTTGGTTTAGCGAATTCAAAAAGGATCCACTTTCAATTTAATCAATATGCCTAAAGAAAGATAACATAGATTTCACTAAACTGTCGCATTCAAGTTCAGCAATGTTTTCCATGCATTAAAGTTAGTGATTGCGATCGATTGCGTTCGCAAGTGCACGCATATGCGCGCGATCAACTGCCACTTGAATAGTTTTCACTTTAAAATTCCCCAAAAGACCCACCGCAACTTGAATCTTTTTTCCAAAAAAAAGAGACAAATATTGCGTCATAAAAGATAACAAGTCAGCCGATTCGATTTTGGTTTAGAGAGTTCGAAAAGGTTCCGCCTTCAATTTATAAAAAATAGAGTGATATTGTCTAACATATTTTTTCGTAACCGTCTAGTTTTCACTTTCATAATTATTCCCGCCGCAACTTAAATCATCTTATGAAAAATAGAAAGGTATTGCGTCTGATAAGATAACAAGTCCACCAATTTGATTTTGGTTCAGTGAGTTCGAAAAGGATCCACCTTCAATTTAATCAACTATAGCCTAAAGAAAGATAACATAGTATTCACTTAAGTGCCGCATTCAATTTAGCAATTCCATGCATTAACGTTATTGCGATCGATTGCGTTCGCAAGTGCACGCATATGCACGCGATCAACTGTCACGTGAATAGTTTTCACTTTAAAATTCCCCCAAAAGACCCGCCGCAACTTAAATCGTTTTTTGGAAAAAGAGACAAATATTGCGTCATAAAAGAAAACAAGTTCGCCGATTTCATTTTGGTTTAGATATTTTGAAAAAGGATCCGCCTTCAATTTAATAAAAATAGAAAGATAACGTCTAATACATTTTTGTCCGCCGATTAGTTTCCCGCCGAAACTTAAATCGTCTTTTGAAAAATAGTATTGCGTCTGATAAGATAACAAGTCCACCTATTTAATTTTGGTTTAGCGAATTCAAAAAGGAACCGCCTTAAATTCAATCGAAATTGAAAGATAACGTCTAATATATTTTTTCACCGCCGATTAGTTATCACTTTGAGGTTCCCGCCGCAACTTAAATCGTCTTTTGAAAAAATAGATAAATATTGCGTCTCATAAGATAACAAGTCTACCGATTTAATTTTGGTTTAGCGAATTCAAAAGTCATCCGCCTTCAATTTAGTCAAAAAATGAACGTCTAATATATTTTTTCCCCGCCTATTAGTTTTCACTTTGAGATTCCCGCCGCAACATATGCGTAAGTAGCAACAATAACTGACAACAATAAAAAAGCAAACTGTCGCCAACAGAGGGCGACATTTCATACGGAAGGACTGCATTACATTTTAGCAATGTTTTCCACGCACTAAGCTGATCGCGATCAATCGCGTTCGCGCGCAAGTGCATGCGTATGCGCGCGATCCACTGTGACGTTGATCGCAGGCGGAACTGTACCAGTGGATGCCCAGCAATGACTTAAATAGATCACTTAAAGAAGGACCTTTGTCTAGCAAGGCAAGAACTCCCAAACATCATGGAGAATAGAACCGGGGATGAAACCATACTCCAATTTAAGTACAAAAATTCCTTTTGTGCATGTCATGCGATGTCATTAGTACTGATAAACAGGGCATCTAAATCTTGTGAAAATGAGCGTTATTTTGTATGGCCAATTTCTATGCAAATATACTTCAGTGCATTTTAGTATATCAACTGTAACAATTTATCCAGTCATATAAAGGATAGGATGTTTTGCTTGCCAACAAAAATAAAAGGAACAAAAACCAAAACAAAATCAAAGCTTCTTAATGCAACCAAATCCTTTCCCACTTTTATTATTAGTAAGGTCAAGCTTGTTTGTCACTAAAATGATGAAAGGAGGGAAAAGAGTAAATTCAATAATCCTGAAGGAAACCATTGCATCACATCCATTCTCCAGCTTCTCTTCCCTGAATTTTAATTGCCTAAACGAACAATGAGAGACGCAAGCAATATGACATGCAAGGTGCCTTTCTGTTCAGCTGTCACGGCTTCCCCGCTGAGAGTCAAATCCTCTTATTACGGCTCTGCTTGGACTTTTCTGTGAAAAGGGCCTCAAGATTTATCGGCTTGCGCTCTCAAAATGCCATCAGGAAGATCAGTCATAAAGCTTCCCTGCTAATGTATCTTGGCCTATTTATATATAGCGTGATGAGATAATACCCCCAAAGAGCTAGTGACATCAGAACGATAAACGCACAGAATCAGACATGGTTGAATTATAAAAGGGACCGATTTTTATCACTTGCAAATTGACACGTCTTGAAATTATCATATCTTGTGTTTGTGCGTGATGTATGCAAAGCTGGCTGCCAGAGCTACACGTACATAACATTTGCATTTCAAGCTAACGCTCTTCATGTTCAACCTCAACGTGCAAACAGTTGTAAACCTTTTAGGTGTGTGCAGATGGAGTGATTAAGCTCCAGGGGACAGTCATTGACTTGGTTGGAATTTAAATCAGGTTGAAATTGATTGTGCCTTTGGTTATTTTAATTTAAAGTCATAGCTTCGAGTGTGAGTAATCCGATTGCAAACATTTTCACAAACAAAGAGGTAGATCTGTAATACATAGGGAGGGGTCAGAAAGAAGGTACATGTACTAAGACTAAGGAATTTGTTCAAAATCAAATAGGAGAATATGCTGCCCTGGCTTAAAAGGGAGATTTAAACAAAATTGAAGCGCTTTCTCCACATTGATAAATTGGTCATTTTTAAAAGATGATCATAAGAAGGCTGTATTGTCAATGGCTGCACCGGCCTTCTTTACATCTGTGAAATGAGTTCTGATAGTTCATGAACCAGAAATTATCTAGTGCACATGTAGGTAAGCGCAGTTTGAATCTCTTGGTTTGAGCAAAAAGCTGTGAGTGTATATGATGTTAACCAAAACTAGTGGAAACTTCTGAGTACTTCATGAGGAAAACACTTGCCCTCTCTGATACACTCCAGGTTTTTGCCTCTTCCCTCAGAGTTTAAACTTTTAGGGGGATTTCTAAGGAACAGTTATCTTTATTGCTCACTTGTGCAATGTTAATGGCCAGCCGCCAACCAGGTGAAAAAAAACGAGGAGCTAGAAGTGAGAAATGAAGCTCTGTTCAGCCCAGAAGTGTTATTGAATATTGAAAAAAAGAGCTTGTCTTAAAAACTTCATTAGAATTAGAATTTCTCATTAGAATTAGAATTTTCTCATTAATTAAAATGATGTTAATCAAGTGATATATATTGCTGGCCTTCACCCTTGTTCGTAGAGTTTGTGGGGCGAATAGATGTAGGCGTGTTATCAATTTATTTTATCCAGAAATGGCGTAAAATAATTACATGAATATTGAATAATGGTTGATTCAAGAAATAACCATTTATCAATGGTCATTTTTCTAAAAGATTTTTACTTCTTAATGAAGTAAGTAGGTAGAATTCTGACATTCTACAGGGCATAGAATTGCCCGGAAATGACAGCATCTCCAAATTAACAACGTGGAGCATTTAATTATCGGTAGTTGAATAACATGTAATGTAGACAGTTACCCTTCGCATGAACTAAAGCATGCTAGCTCTCCGTGACATCACCTTTGTCCTTTAAATACCCTTCAATGTCTGTCTGCTTGAAGGTTCCTGCTTATCGTAGTGTTTACAGATCAGATAATCTTCATGTGACCAAAGTTCCAAGAACCATTAACATTAAGGCCTCGCTCGCACACATATCGCTAATCTGCTTCAAATGCCACCGCACCAAAATAGCATTAGACAAGCACAGTGCACTTCACATTTCTGTTTCTTGTAACAGAGGTAAAGCCTCTTTCAGTTATGACATGGTTAACCGCCGGGGGAAAAATGAATAAATAAAAAATGTGCAAATGAACAGAAAAAACAACAACCCTGTTTTGCTGCGTCATATATGTAATCAAGGCTTAGGTGAGTTCGCTTTAGGGCTTTATTATGCACTATATATTTTTGTCACTCCCACAGTCCCACTTGTAATTGATTTAGGGCCTACATGTAAAAGGGTTTTTATTTTGCTTAGGGTGCTTTTTAGAAGCGATGTTACACCAATCATGTATGAACAAGGCCATGAGCATGTTACCTTTAATAGGTACTGTACTCCAGCCAACAGGATATATGTACATGCTACTGTTATTTGTATCACTCTAGCTCCTTTGAAGTAGTCTGTTGTTTATCGCTGTATCGAAATATCACATCCTCTTTCAAGTTGTCCTCTTGACCTCAAATAACTAATAATGAAACTGAAAGCTCAGTCTTCTTGAATACAGGCCAAGCATGCTTTCTTGAGTCAGTACAATCCAAAGCTTGCAGAGCGAGATAAGATCGATAGCTTGCCAAGTGCAAGACAATTCATGGTATATAATAAGTATGAAATTTAGTCCCATATTAAAGAGATAGAAACTATCATTAGTCCATAGTCTGATTTGGTAATAAGGATTTGTTATTGAACTTCAAGTGTTGCTTTCCTGCTCTATGTGTGTGCCTGTGGTTGATTACGACTTTGTATCCTGGATAGAAGCTATTTCTGGCTTTTTTGGAAATTTGATATAATTGATATATGATTTAATATAACTTGAATTTTGTGTGTTGAAAGCCAGACAGGTGTTAATGCTGTTACATGGGGGTAAGGCCCTTCTGGCTCTGAACATTCGATCTGTTGTGCCTAGGAACACAAATCTTGGTTAAAATTTCAAAACCATGGTTAAAATTTCAAAACCATTTCGTTTTGATTGCTGTAGTATGTATACAACTGTAAACAAGTTGGATTTTGTACATATTTGGGTGTGTCAAATTAGTGAAGTCAAAGAGAGGGAAAATCTCTCGACTGTGTTTCTTGGGGTGTATATCTGTTGCGGGTGCATTCCTTTGCGCCCTTTCTGCCGGGTACATGACGATTCATCTTTCATCTCTTTTTGCTTTCCCCCCTCTTCCAGACAACCCACACACGTACAGCCCCACGGAGTCACAGTCCAAGCCATGCGCCTTCTGGACCCCAGACTACAGTCGTCAGTAGCACCAGCAGTAGCAGTAGTGGAGGAGGCAGCAGTAAGAAGAAAAGGAAAGACAAAGATCATGTCACCCCTGTCGTCTCTAACCCACCCGTCACCTCCCATGAACACCCTGAGAAAGCTGACAAGACATTAGGTAAGCCACCACGTTTCTCGATAGACCTGTCCTCATCAGCTCGAGATTGCTAAAAAAACAACGCTATTTGAACTATCCCGATCGCAAATTATCCAGCTAAGTTGAGCTTCATCAGCCCGCAGTTGCAATTAGTGGGATATTTGGTTGAGATAATCATCCCAAGATATCTTGGGCTAGTTTGCTAAATATCCCGCTATTTGTCTGGTGCGTCTCCAGAGTCTCCAAGACTCGCACTCTGCGCGAACACTGAGCAAAATATCTTGAGCTGGTGAGGACGCGATTTGTAACTTCGGGCTTATTTCCCAAATCAGAAATAGCATGCTATTTGGCAATCTCGAGCTGATGAAAACATACCTAATCATTCAAGTTCAAGGAGATTAGCTTGTGTGTGGAGGAATGCTGATCTGGCACGTGCTTCTCCTGCGCATGTGCTCTGGGCTTCATGAGGTCACAGACATATGGTTGGGTTTATGGTTGCAATTGGGTTTGCTAGTTAGGTTTAAGGTTAGTGTTAGGGTCAAGTATTTTGATTGGGGGGCCAGAGTATGCCTTCTTCTTCTTCATTGACATTCAGCGTTTGACCCACTAGAAGTAAACTTACTACATCAGATATGAAATGGGTATCATACTACAGGAAGCATGTCACGATTGCTGGAGGATAAGTCCGAAGCATTTTATCATTTCCCATCCCATACATTACCAAGAATAGTGCAATTGGACAGGAAATAACATCAAAAGTGTCACTTCCTTGATAGTTGGTTAGTTGTAAGCTTAGTAGGGATGTATATCATCATGTAGGTCTATGGGTTTATAATTGGATGTTTGTAACTCAGTAGGACTAGACTAAAATACCTTGGACCTGCCTGTACATACTATATTCGTTGTAAATTGCGAAAGAAAGATTTCCCGCTCAGTTCTATCTTCTGGAATGAGATATTGTGTAAACCTAGACAGGATCTTGCGGATTAACCACTTGAGGTTATTCCTTTGTGCTAAATATAAACAAATATCTGTAACACTTCAAATTGCCAACCCAACAGAATCTGGGTTGGAAAAGCATGCTGATTGCGCAACACATGAAACATGATTGATACGCTTGTTTACACAGGTTTTGTTTAGCATGAATAGCCTACTCATATACTCATCATGGCTCATTCACCACAAAGAAATTCTCCCCCCCCCCCCACCACCACCACTTTATAATGACTCATGGCTCCATGTAGACATTGTAATGTTCAAATGATGACAAAGATCAATCGGGACAACGCAAGGCCCTTACATTTATGTCACATTCCTACAGTCCCTGACAATAATAATATAACTACGCTGGCCTTGCCGAGTGATTGCAGATCATGGGTGATGGTTTCAGAGAGAGAAGTGTGAGAGAAACGGCAATGGGAATGTTTTATCACCAGACCAAGTTTAATGGGCCGCAGTGCTACAGACTTGATGAATTATTACCACGGCAATCAGACATGCCATGAATATGGAATTGTGAAGTAGCCAAAAGTCCTTGCCCCATATACATGTATGTGTGAGGATATTTTTCACACGACATCTATTCTGTTTGTCCTTCCTTGTGAAGTCTCACCGTATACTGACATGTGTTGTGGTATCGCTATTGATTAATCACTTGAAAAATCAATGTAGCATAGGATTCAGAAATATTGTGGCGAGTATCCTCGTCTGCAAATAGTAGTTACTGAATCTGTTACGCCAGATTATTTACATGTATGTAGACATTGTTTGTTTCCACTATTTTATATGTATTTTGAGTAGGAAATAGAATCTTGTTATGATCTTGTATTCTTATTTTTTGTTGCAAATGGGATACAAGATTTATACAACTGATGAACTATCGTATACCGTAAACTCAAAGTGTTTTTAAGCTCTTCGCTATTAATAGAGCAGCCAGTGGATGTAATTTATGCGTCTATATGCAGGCCTTGTTAATCTTGTCTGAGATCAAATTCTTTGTCAAGGAACTGTATTTTTAGAAATTAGAACACAAAGGAAGGATTATATTAATATAGATAAATTAGTTTATGACAGACTTCTGCAGATTGATTGGAAGATATTACTTGTACCTTGTACCCAATCAAATATGAAGGGCCTGCATCGTAGCGAGTTTGGCTACTTGTATATTGTCAAGCTTGTAAATCAAAAGTGGTTTGTTTTAGGAGATAGACTGGGTGGGAGATAGATAAATGATTCCATGGCTGTAAAATGTTGATACAAAAGTGAAGCAAGTGATTGATTTATTTTTATAATAATAAAACTTGCAGTAGGACATGGAACAGGTACAGTTTATTACACCCAGCAGCCATTTGCGCACATAAATAGAGGACATTAAATTGTATCAGGTGCAAGGGAAACTGCCTGGAGCTGGGCTTTTCGACAGCATAGGTTTGTAGAGCAGAGCATAAGTGTCAGACCGGAGCAATTGGAGCATTAATCTTGTTGTCTGAAGACAACTGTCCCCATGTTTACACCTCAACTAAACCTGACCTTTTGCTGCGATGCCTGCCTCCCTCCGAAAGCCATCAGGAAAGCAGTTGTTATTCATTCTCGAGTGCACTCCAAACCCCAAACCTAATGGAGTTAGTCACCGCTAACACTTGCGTAGTCTATTCACTAGAAACTTGAGCCAGCCAATCAGGCATGCCTTGTCGTTGGTTTGCAGGAGGGATGACTACCTCAATGGCTCAGACTGTGAAATGTACATGTACGTGTTGAAATGTACATTTTGGCATGTTATTCCAAACAAATAGAACACGGTGATACATTGTGGTCATTGTGGATAGCATGAAGGGGATAAAAACATTGGAGGCTTCAAGGAAATCTTGGATGGTGGTGAGGTGGTCATTTTTTTTTTTGGTTGAGGGGGGGGGGGGGGGGGGTAGTTTCTGAACCCATGCTGCTATAAATAGGTCTTGAAACCTTGGGAGGAGAAAACAGTTGGAAATGTGCCAAAATCAAGAGGGGAAGTACTCATTTATATGTTTTAGCATAGTTTGTGCCAGGAAAGGATGTTTAGAAGGAAACATGAAGAGAAATAATACTAGTGAAACCAAAACAAGATTGTCAATGTACTTTTACTGCTCTGTGGTCCAAGGAAAAATTGTGTGAAGCTAGCTATATTTATTGATTGAAATGTAGCATCAGCCATTTATTTTGCATTCTGATATCTCCCCTTACCCTTATAACATGGGAGTTTAAAAAAGGAAGACATTTACCTAGGCAAATTATGATAAATATATACTGCATATCTCTTTAAAGGTACTATGTCCCATTTGCAGGCCAAAAAAATGAAAAAGTTAAATTCCAACTGCATTTAAAAGATAATACTAATTTAGAACTTCCCTAAAAAAGGTGGGGCTTGAAAATGTCTTCAAGTGGGAAAATAATGACTATTAGTTGTCAAATCGACTTTAGGGCTATAGAGCCCAAAAGTAATAGTCTTGATTTTCAGACAATTGTACTGAATGGTCATACGTTTTATACTGCGCAAAGATTTAATCAGTTTAATCTTGGCCATCACAAGAAGTGGGTTATTGATGTAGACAAATGCTCATGTACCCTTTACAGCTCTTTTCATGTATGTTATTACCAAAGAAGAAAAAAAGCCAGTCAGTCACTCAATAGTGTCTGACAGTGAAGTCTAGCAAGTGAACGGGTTTCCTTGCATAATTTGAATATGAGGACACTGCTAACGTTTAAATTTCACAGATAGGACATACATGACATATTCATAATTCCTGCAAAGTTCTACAGCATTTGAGGTTGGCTGCAAAAGGGACATAGTACCTTTAACATGAGAAAGGAGAAATTGATGGTTTTTCAAAATATTTTCACAAACTTGATTTGATTAATAACCACAACAAAAGACGTATTATAGTTCAATGAATAGTACATTTTAATTTTAATTTTGCTGCGAGAGGGGGGGGGGGGGTGTTCCCCTTTGAGATATATTTTCAGGGTTATTCTTCGCGTTGGTTATTCATGGTAATCTTTTTCTAAAAAGAGTGGAAAAAGAAAGATACACCCTGTGAACTTGAAGTTTTAATTTAGTTTTAATCAGTGTTCTGTCTTGCACACTTTAAATTACACATGCAAATAAAGAATGAAATGAGAAAATTAATTTGAGTGCAGCAGTATTAATGAAAGCAAAGAAATGGGAGGATATTGCTTAAGGCGTGTTCAGATATGACATGGCAAAACCTTGGCAGCTATTTATGATGACGTAAAGTGTGATACCCTTCACACTCTGTCCTCTATTGCGCACAGTTGCCATAAATTTACATGTAAGAAAACTGCGTCTTTTTTTGCGGCGGCTTACCTTAATGTGCCATTTCTGAACGCACCTTTAGACAGTTCTTTACAATTAGTTTGGAAGTAGAGGGATAGGGGTCAAACACTGGGGGTGTCAAGGTACTGTGATTAACCATGTCTGCTGGTGAGAGATCCTTTCTAAGTGGATAATTTCACTGATTACAAATTTCCTGTGCTTATGACTAAAATGCTGAAACTTGCCCATTTGTCAAGATCCTTCTTTTGAGACTTGATAACAGATTTTAGCATGTCTTGCTTTGTTCTGGTGCAGTCTTCTAGAAGTAGATTGCTTGAGGTATTGGCTATTTGTGATGTTCTTTTTGGTATGATATCCCCCCCCCCCCCCCCTCAAAGATTAATGTACTCATTTGACAAATTGTAATATTCATCATGGTATCGTCATGTGAATTTTTGTTTTTTTAATGGTTGAGACATTGATGATTGTCTTACGATGGTAAGAAATAGAAATGACCGAAATGATAGATATGAATGATTAATCATAGCCATGACGTTTTCCTATTCTTCATGTCAAATTAGATTTTTACCCAGGCAATGACTGAGCATTTCAGTTGTTCATTGTATGAGTCTTCCTATTATTGAACGGTCATTAGTAATTACTAGCTGAATGTCGGGCTTAATTTGTGGTAACTGCATGAACCTCTGCGGGTTATGTGTTCAAGTGCTGGGTGGTTTTGCTATTACTTGCGCTGCTTGGTTTTGGCGGCTCAAACCACATTGTGGCTTGATGATTCGTAGGCCTGGCGTCATCCTGTTTCCTCTTCCAATGAGATATGTCATCAGTCTGAAATTCCCCCTATTCAGCTATACTGTACTGAAGCCTGTTGAACAGGTTGTACGTGGTGCGACTGCCTAAATGATATGCCTCTTCAAAGTTTCTTTAACCTTTGCTTTTCCTGCAGAAAAATCTGGCAAGGAGAAAGCCCCGGGATCCTGCAGCAGTGCACCCAAGAGCAAGAAGGAGAGGAAGAGAAAGTCGGATGAACAGGTTGAAGAGGAAAAGAAATTGCCATCTTCGACATCTGAGAAGCGACCCAGGTCAAACTCTGGGTTTTCTGAATCGTCCCAGGAACGCGTCGTTGAGCTGAGCAAAGGTGAAACCCCTGACCCCAGTATTCCCAGCGGTGAAAGCGTTCATAGCGTGTCTGTATCCAAACCGGATAAAGTGTGGCAATCAAACACTCCTTCTGTGCAAGTGGAACCAAAACCAAGAGAGGATAGTGATGTGAGTTGTAACTCCAGTAAGGCTAAGAGTAAGGCAGTCAATAAACAGGAACAAGCCATTAGCAGTGACAAAAAGGACTCGCGTTCCTCGACTCCAGACTCTGTCAAGAAACATAAGCAGAAAGCAAAGAGGGAGCACAAACCCAAGCAACCTGTAACCATCGAGGTTACTCCTCAAGAAACACCTGCAAGTGATCAAAGCAGATTGAGTGTGTCTACTAGTGTGACAACAACCGTCTCGAAACAAATGGTTGAGTCCAAAACTGAAGGAACCGGGCCTGGTGGTTTAAGGCCACCCATTCCTGAAAAGGAAGCAAAGAGGAAGAACTTTGGAGAGTTTCCTCCACCTGATCTGAGGGAACAGTCACTCACTTCAGCCATCGCTGGCATCATTGCAAGAGAACTGAATAGAGACTCAGAAATTTCCTCAAGTGTCGGTAAGAAAACGGAACCCAATTTAGTCCCGTCAGATATTTCCGCGAAGGAAATACAACCCTCTAGCATTAGTGATAGACCAGTGAACAGTGGACCAATAACCACAACCTCATATACAAGTAGTATCCAGCAGAGTGTGTTACCGAACAGGACGATAGCTACGTCAAACTCTGTACCTGTGATATCGCATGGGAATGGCGGATTGACAGGGCTACCAGGCATGGATAGAAACTCCTCTGGAATTACAAGTGAAATTACAAAGTTATCAAACTCTACAAATATTTCATCCAAGTCATTTGCTCCACAACCTGTGCTTGGCGAAAGGATTGCGAGACCTGAAGTTCGAGATCCACGCAGAGAAACAAGTAGTTCGACAAGTGAGAAGAGTGAGGGTGGGAAGTCTTCCTCTTCCACAGATAGGAGCAGAGATTCTGATCAGTCCAGGTCGGACAAAAAGTCCACTCTGGTCGCTGACCTAAGGACTCCAGTACAGGTTTATCGTGACCCCAATTTGTCTGACTCGGAAGTGATTCATGTGGATTCAATTCAGCACCATCCAACTCACTCTCACTTGATGAAGATTGGGGATCACCATTCCCCATCTCCAGGACAACACCCCATCACTCCATCCCCACACTCCGCACTCAGGAATCCCAGTGCCGCCACAGCAGCCCCCGCCCCCGGGGCCAACCCCAGCGCCATCGTTGCCTCGCCGAGTGCCTTCGTTGCTGCTCCCTCAGTCGGTCACATTCCAGCCCACCATCCCATCCAACACCAACACCACGCCATGTTTCCTGCGCATCTCCAACTCTATCAGCAGCACCCGCTGGCCTCTCAGCTGGTCATGCCTGGGCACTTCCCGCAGCACCACTTGGCGGGTCTGGATCGGCACTCGCTGCAGCAGCTTCATGCTCAGGGCATCGTTGGGCTGGTCCAGCCTGATCCTATGGCTAGGATACGTATGGGTGGTGGTTTACATGGGATTGTGTCTCCGCAACATGCTGCTACAGCTCTGCAGGGAAGCATGCACCCTGGTCTGACCCAAGCTCAACTCCAGGCACTACATCAGCAGCATGGCTTACCTCTGCCACCAAGCTGGGTTATACAGCATGAAGAACTGGAAAGGGCTCATCTACAGCAACAGGTTGGTTCATTAGATTGTGTTTTGTGCTAAGTGTGCGTGTTTCACATATTAAGTACAAGCCTCTCTTCATTCACTGCTATATTATATGCTATATACTATTTATACACTGGACTAAATTATAAGGAAATTACTATTCTTCCATATATAAAGTTGACTTTGAAGTTGAGCATCATGCCTCTGCCACTGTAGATGAGGCTGGGGGCATTATTCCTGATGAACTTTCATTTGGAATTACCAAACTGGCTTTTAAATGACAGAATATGCAACTTTACTATGCTTGTCATAATTTTTTTTCTTCAGAAGTAGTCCACCTGTATCTGGAATCCGCTTAAAAAAATTCCTTCCATGATTGTTTTCAATTTCAACTTCAGTTAGTTTTATCAGTAATCATAATGTTTATTATACAATCCTTTCCTACAGCAGAAATCCCAAGCTGCTGCAGTAGCTGCAGCTGAGAAGGGTCCATCTGCCTTACCACCCCACCATCCATCAGCCCCAACCAGTCAGGATCGACGGATCGACCCTTCCGCTCAAGCTGCTCTCAGCGTGGACAAGAAACCCCATCCTTCCCATCTCCCTGGAGGCAGTGTCCACCCTCAGCACGCGCAGCACCATGTGCACCCTCAGCTGATCGCTGTCAGCCAGGCCGCCCAGGCTGCCCAGGGTCTGGTAGGGCATGAGTCAGCAGCAGCAGCCGCCGTAGCCGCTCACCATGCAGCCAGGCATCAGTACCAGGAACTGGATGCCCAGGTTAGTAATCACCCACGATGGAACAAACCTTGGTCTTGACACCTACCTACCCAATCACTCTATTATTAGCACTGGATATTGGGACGGGTCAAGTTTATAATTGGATGCAATTGGGGGTCAGTTTACAGTCTTCAAGATCACTTTTGGCTTGTCTTGCATTGCCAGTTCCTGCGTGAGTGCAGTGCCCCCATGAATACCTAGGTATACTGTAATGAGTAAATATGTCAGCCTCTAAAACATTCATTTGAAATTTTTATGAAGTTGATCAGATATGAGTAATAGAATGGTTTTATTAGAACAACTGCAAAATGGTAGCTGAAAGCTAAATTACATTGCAAGTTTTGAAAGCTCAAAAATGGCTCAAGAATGGCAACCTTGCTGTGTGACCATTGGTATATTGTAATGTATAGGTTATATTGCCTTGTTATTTGTCTGTTTGATGCCAGAAGGGCATTAACTCTGTGTGAAAGGATGTGATTTAATTCCCATTTGGCTCTAAACAGACAACTCAATCTGAGCTTTGATCATATTATCCTCTAAAACGAATGTCACAAAGTACCTATCACAAAGAGGGTGGGTGTGCATGTCAAATTTTAAGGCCTGTAAACTCTTTTAAACCATATTACCGCAATGTTTTCTCTTTGAATGTTGGTATGTTGTAAGTGTTGTTGTGACTCTGCTTAAAGAGAAGGTTGAGTTCTGGGAAGAGGTGAAACAAAATTTGTGAGCGTTATCATTGTTATTTTACTTCATAATTCTCGTTCGAGAATATATGCGGAACGATAACGATATATACTCTTCCCTCTAATTATTCATAAAATAACGATCAAACTTCAAACGTAAGTTCTCGTTTAATCTTACTATTATGCAAGTGTGGAAGAACATCAGATAAAAAATGTTCCCCGAAAAGCATTGCTCTTCAAATGCCTTAATATTCTAAATATGGCATGTAACATAACAATCGGGACAGATTTTTATGCCACGTGTTCGTGTAGTCCCATATACATCTTTCTGTGTACAGTCCTTGTTACTTTACCAAGACTAGGCCAAATTTCTTATCATTTTGATGATTCCAGAACCTTGCAGTACACACCAATACTTATATCCTAGATGATCAACCTTTTCTGATCGATTCCACAATGTTTCTTTCACAATGCAATCGCATGACCAAAACTCAACTTTATCTTTAACCTTGTGCATTCACTAATTACTTTGACCCTCCCCCTTGTATTCAGGCGGCTGTTCAGCAGCACTTCCAGGAGTCACTGCGGAAGCTGCAGGTGCCCTTCTCCTTCTCCACACCTACGGCAGGTGGAAGCATCACAGAAGGTACAGCTCTTCCCAAGAACAAGGGACAGCTTCCTAAGGAGGTCGTGGACAGACAGGTGAGTACACACAACTACCATTCTTATCAGTGAAAGAATATCATCTCCTAGAGTTGGCCAAACCAAACTTATTTATATATAGATGGAGAGATGCTCGTTTTCCGGCTTTCGTCTGATTTTTGGCCTTGTCACCTCTGTGTTTCAGTCTTTTTATACTTCAAACTACATAATGTATGGGGCTTTTAAGATGTGTGAGTGATTTTTGTCCACTTCTTTCAAGGGCTACAGTTACACCTGTAGATTTGAAAGAATGTAATGCGTGATCTCTTTTATTTGGAACAAATGTCTTGGGTGGGCATCCAAGTAGCAGACGTATGCTCCCATCATGACAAGCCATTGAAATAGGCACAAATTATTTGTAGATGAGCGAGCTAATGTTGGAAAGATCCTATATGGTTAGATTTGTATGTAACGGTACCTCTGTCCATCATTTACAGCACAAAGAGAGACAAGAACTTGAGGAAAGATTGAGGAGGGAGAGGGAGGAGAAAGAACTTGAATGGCAAAGAATACAAAGAGAAAAGGAGCGCAAGCACCAAGATTCTGATCCTAGATTAAGGGTAAGTAGGACAAACTATAAATGGATGAATAAAAAACTTTGAATACTCTGTAATGGCTACGTGTTTATTAGAGATTCCCTGATTATTTGGCAAGGAGACCATAGGGCAGAGAATATAGGCACATTTCTATTGTACTGCAGCATGTTAGTTCTTATTATTTTGTTGAAGGTATGCTTAAGTGGGTCAAGTTGAAATCAAATATATTAGCAAATCATATCCGAGTACGAAATTGCGTGTCACTTAAATCATGGACCTATTACGAATGGACATTTGTCGTTTTCTTAACGAATTCATTGTGATTGTCTCCGTCAATGTCGTCTCAATAACATTCCCTACATGTTTCTTCACTTTGATCTCATGATGGTCACCGCCAAAAAGCCGGGACAGAATCAAGATAGTGATTTTACACATGTTAATCTACATGCGCAGAAGATAATAACTCGCCTAAATCATGGAAAATAGATGTGCAGTTCTGGCTTATAATCGGAAATTGTTGTTCCGTGTACTGTACATGTATTTTATTTTGAAAAACATGTTGATATTACCAGATAGAGGTTATTTTTGGATTTTTTGGTTGTGATTTAAAATCCTGTTTCCCCCTATTTCCTCATAATATTCCAGAGTTACAACGCACAGGGCTGATACAGATCATGGCCTTCTAATTGTTTTATAAGTTTATAGGTGTGTGCGAAAGTTTGCGAATCAGTAATAATACATTTCGTATCACCAAAATCGTCTGCTTTTCAACTTTGCTGCTCCCCGTTGAGGATGCTTTTATTTAAGACACACTCTTACAGAGCACACCATCCAAACAAAACCCAAGAGAGGGAAACTGCTCCTTTGTCAATGACCGAAAATGCTTACGCAGTCGTTATTGTTAAAACAGCGGAATGTTCTCATTAAGATGCACATAATCAGAAGGCGGCGACTATCATTGGATCAAAGAAAGAATCACATTGAATGTCCATCCGTAATAGGTCCATGCTTAAATGCACATGCATTAATATTTGTGGATGTTGCAGGATGGAATAAGGGATCAATATTGAAATTTGAAAGCAGTTACATTGTGAACAAGGAAGTGCTTCCTAGATAGTGATGACCAGCTTTGACGCTCCACACAGTCACTTCAAATGTTTTCAGATTTCACTTAATTCTCAGTGGCATATTGATAAGTGAGACATTCTTTTACTAACTTACTTGTCCACAAAGAGGCTCTCCTGCAATACAGGATCCTGTGGTGTCATAAATTTCCTTCTGCTCGCTGGATCACAAGCCAAACGGTGAAAATGTCAAGGCGACTTACTTAGTCAGACACTTATAAACTTCTCCATGTTCTAATTATGACTTCCTTTAGCCATTAACACTGACTTACAGGGGCGACTGCATGTAAAAAGGAAGGGGCAACAGTTTTTTGTCCCTGATATGTGTCTTGACCTTAACCTTTTTGATTAACCGGCCTGTTCAAGTGTTGAAATTCAATGATTAGGCCTTCATGTTGGCTATAACTAAATTTGAGTAATCCTTTCACTATCCCCCCCCCCCTCCATCCCGAGAAAAAGGGATAGTATTTGCTGTTACATGTTCATCATATCATTGAGACCTTTCAAAGAGTTGTGTGTATCGAGTGGGAGGATTGTGAGAAATCACTGGAATGTTGCATCAAAACAATATATTTTCAAACATTGCTACTTTTGTGAAAATGATTGGCAGTTCAAATAGTACTTGAATTATAATTAAGATGTTATTTGGAAAAAAATTGTCAGCAATGAGGTAAATAGTCATGATTTTATAAAGTATTTCATCAGCTACAAGGCACAGTTACCTTCTGAAGATTTAGATGTTGTAAAACAATACTTTTTCCAGTTCGTGGTGTTGATTTTTTTCATTTAAAGAAAGAGAAATTATAGCTTGATTTTCAAGGAAGCTAGTAGAGATTCTGAGCAGGAAGATTAATTTGATCCTGTTTTTGCTTTTTCCTTTTCAGTTTCCTGGTGTAGAGAACGAGAGTGTGTACAAACATCCTGTCTCAGAGGGCAAACATCCTTATGACGATCCGCACTACAGGCAGTCATTAGTACATGCAGGTCTTGTGCGATATCAGGACGAATTTGTCAACAAATACCCCATGGAAGTCAAACAGGAGCCCAAAATTAAACTTGAAAGGACAGACCTGAATGCAAGGACTCATGACGGGCAGGGGTTCAAGACGTATCAGTCGTCGGTGAGATCGGATGCACACACCACGTACTACAATACCATGTCTATGAAATCAGAGGAACCTAGAGCAGGTGTGCCTGTGAGGACAGAGCAGAATAGGCAGATGGCGTCAGCATCGGCTTACAAGCCTAAACCTGATAACTTGGTAGGGTATCAGCCATTCCTGCACACGATCTCCAGTCATGGTGGGGAGAAAGGGGACATGTTCACCAAGCATAATGAGGAATATAAGATGGCTGCTAATGCTGCAGCAATGCAGGGGGCTAGGAGGATCATTCCAACTCCTCCACCTCTGATCAAGAGAGAAGTAGATAGGTCAGAGATGGCAATGCATTCTAGTGTGATACAAGCATCCAGGAGTGAGCGAAGACCTGAGATGATGCATCATTCTGCAGGAGTGTTTACTGCGGCGGGCTCCAATCATGATATCCATCTCACGCAGGCGAGCAAGCATGTTGCGTTATCGGATAGCAGGACAAACAATGATGTATCCCATTCAGTACCGGTCATCAAGCATACGATAGGCACTCCACCTCCCTTGCATAGCTCAGCCCAGACCACTGCAAGTCAGTTGGTGAGACAGTCTCACATACCCCCGCAGTCCCCTCTCAAAGTGGCAACTCCCCAGCAGCTCTCAGCGGCTGTACTTCAACTTGGTTCCCATTCTGTCAGCAGTACTACCACGACCACCATGGGAGTGTATGCTCACCAGGTGTACTCCCCTGCCCAAACAACTACAGCCACAAGCTCTAGCTCACTCCTCATGTCAGCGCTTCGTCCTCAAGACATGACACGAGTGAGTGAAGCGATGGAGGTTGATCAAGGTACTATGAAGCGCAAGCCCAGTCACACGGCTGCCCAGTTCCACAAGAAGAGACCTAAAACAAAGGATGATGTGCACAGTGATAGTGGGAACTCTGAGAAAAAGGAGTCTACCGGTATGTCATACATTGAGCAATACCACAACTTTGTGATGGAACCGAGCGCTCATAATACGTCTGTTGGAGCTCCGACGGTTTGTAAAGCGACGGAAAACATTGAGCTAAAGATTGAGAAAGTTGATCAGTACAAGCGATTAAGCCTAGACTCCTCAGCGCCTGCATCTCTCATGTCGGGCGAATCACATAGAACCAACAACGGGACGTGGTCCGACAGCGAAAGCAACCGGTGTATTTCACCTCGTAGTACTGCCAGTGATTCTTCAGAGGGGCGTAGCTTGAAGTCGGCGTCGCCACACCGTGCAGGCGGACCTGTCTATCTCAAGAAGGCCTGGCTGGCCAGACACTCTGAGAGCAAGACACCGTTTGGTGTTCCCACGTCCGGAGCACCGTCCACGAACAACCTTGATCCCAAGCAAGAGCCTGGTCTGTCGACCAAGCTCTCCAATTCCCTCCCCAATGGACATCTCATGAGCGGTACCTTTGCACAGGTGGCGCAGAGCATGGAAGCTGACAAATCAGTCACCATCGATGACATTCCAAAAAGCATTCCTAACCACGTCTACGATTTTGATCAGGACAAATCCTCCACCTGCTCGGAGGCTTCGACGGTCTCCAGCCAAAAGTCGCGATCGAAAAAAAGCGGGAAGGATAGGACCAAGAAAAAGGACCGTAAGCGGCACGGGTCTCCGGCAGATCCCAAGAAACATGGGAAAGATAAAGGAGATAAGAGTGAGGAGAAGCTTGTCGAGGCAGATAAACCTAAGTCGGAATATGTGCTGGGACTAGAGGCTTGCAGGATTATGTCAAACAACGTTGAAAGCAAAAGTACTCAACAGGTCAGTATCACCACATTATTTTCTTTTGTCTGTCCAATATGAACACATCATTTGTTTGTTTTGATTTAGAAAGGTGTTAACTTTTATACATTGCATTAACATAGAGTTAACCATCTTTTGGCTCTGAACAGACGATATATCTCTCTGGTTATTTTTCTATTCAAATTGTGTAATAAATGATGTATGGGTATAATGATTTTTACTGATTTTTTGCATGCTATCTGTTAATTAAAGGTATTGTTTGACTTATTTCGGGTTATGATGCAAAATAAATCTGAATTGTCACAAATGGCACAAAAACACACATCAAGTGAATTATTTTTTCAGAAGGTTTGTTGATCATTATAGTAATTTTCATTTAGAAAACAAAGAAAATTATCAAAATAATTGGTGAAATTAGTAAGGGTCATTCAGCAATTCCAACTTTTAATTTTTTAATTTTCAATTATCTTAGGATAGATTTGTGCACAAGTCAAAATTTAATTTGTTTATCTTCATATCAGTTACTAAAGTGTCAAGAAGTAAATAATGTGCTCAGGCAAAGAGAATCATAACAATAGTATTGAACAAAAAATGAATTTGCTTGATATATGTACATGATGAGCAATGAACGGCATGCTGAAGGCAGGCAGGCATACTGAATTCATTGAATATGAACATGATTCATCTGTAATACATGAACCTTCCCCTCACATCCCTTGCCAGGAAACCCGAATCAGATCCGCTTAATAGTTACTGTCAAGAGCCAATTTAAGCCCAACCCTAAAAATCGACTCGTGTCTTGCCAAGATGCGAGCATAGGAGGTGAAATAGAAGTCTTATTGGTGTCCCAGATATATGGGTGTTCTTTGAAACAGTCGTCAGAGGGGCAATTAGTCGTGCACTGAAAGTACCTTGCGGGGTGAACAGGAAGAGGGGATAGATCAGTCACGCAATCACGTAGGCCAAGAGCAAAGAAGCTAGGCAAAGGTTCCTACATTGAGATTAAGTGTCAAATAACCTCGTGTTTAGAAGTGGTCCTATGTTTTGATTATTAAGTGATGTCAAATTGTCAAGTAACTTCTTGTTTGGGAAAGATTTCTACAGCTATCAAGTGTCAAATCATCATTACTTGTTTGAATAGGGTCTATAATATATAGCTTTTTCAGTTGTGAATAAAAATTGTACTGTCCAGGATATGTATGATGGTACATAATATTAGGTTTTATTATTTTTATTTTTTTCAACAAGGAAATATGGGAAGAGAAACGGACTCTTCTAGTACAGTCAATATTATCTTTCAAAAGCGTTCTTCATTTAGAAGTGATATTTTTTAAAGGGTAAAAAGGGTAAATAGGCCTTCTTAATGACTTTCAAATACATTAACAGTGGTTTATCTTTAATTATACAAATTTATACAACCACATGTTCATTGAAATGGTTGAAAGTGAGTTGAGTTTGTAACATGTCTGTGACACCTGTTCACATGACACCAGCATAATGTTTAAATTGATGACTAACCCATATAAAACCCATCAGTCTGTCAAGCAATTGAAGTGTTTGTATGACTTGTTCAGAGCAGTAATACTCGCCTTTGTTTACTTTAATGACATGCTGAATTCAATTGAATCCAGAATGGGTAAAATATTGATGGTTGTGACCCGATTGTGGATAAGATGTGACATACGAGCTTGAGGAGCTATGTACATTTAGACAGACCCCACTAACTAAAACCTAGTTAACACCCAGGAAAAAAAAAAAAAAAAGACTGCCGGTATCAAGAAAGTTGAATCCAAGTTTAAACAGAGAAACAGTTTTTATTTTATGTTGTACAAGCAAAATCACTTAATTTGAATGATGTTTGTATTCATGCGTCAAAGATATCTCTCAGGAAAATATAAGTGAGATTGACTAAATAACAAATTGGCACAGATTCTTTCAATGTAATGTGTGAGGAAAGAGGATTTTTTAAAGGAGAATGAGGATATCACCAATAAAAAAAATACTCTTGTTGTTAGTGCATCTTGTACGACAGTAATCTGACTTGTGATATTTCAGCTTGACTTTTACATTGTTTTCATCCCACCAACTTATGTGTAAAATGAATTCCCATGCCCCATGTGTACTTGTGGATACTATCACGACATTCCCTAACCTATGAGTATTTTGTGAATAGTATCTAGTAGGCATGAGAGCTAGCTCAGCTGGTTGATGATATGATGGCATGTGACTAGGGGAAGGAAGGGCTGAGCAATGCTCATGTTCCTCTGGGATCCTAACCATAGTTCCTTTCCCTTTAGGCTCCTCACTCACTCTCTCGCACGACTCACCCCGGCCTCGTTTAATACCCCTTCCCCATAGAGTAAACATGAACTCTCTACTTTCTTCTGTCTTCTTCTTAATTTCTCCTCTGTAGTATATGTATGTCCCCTTCTCTTGCTCTCTCGTACTTATTCTCTTTATTTTTCCTTTGTTTTTTGTTTTATTTCTTTATCCCTATTTTTCTGTTTCCTCTTATCTTACCCTCTATTTTCTGTCCCCCTTTTCTCTTTCTTTCTCTGAATTTCTCCCGCTTTCTCTTTTTCCTATTAAAAACCCCCTGTCTAATCTTTCCCCCTTATCTCCCCTCCCATTTAAAAAACAAATTCACCATGGCTTCTTCCCTCTTATTCATGTCATTAGTCCTATATTTTGCCTTTATTTTTCTACCTTTCCATTACTCATCACAATGAAACCCTTTAATGTCCCATTTATTAGTTTCTTTCTCTATTCCCTCTGCACCCATGTCATTTAATGTGTTTTCTCGGTATCTAGGTACATTGTTTGATTCAGATCATTGCCTTAGAGGCAGGGAGGGGATGAGTTACCCCCGCATTCCTCTGTGGTCTATCTTACAATGACTGTGACCCACATCTTGACAAAGGTTCCACATGCTAAACCGTATACAGAACAGAAAGAAAATAAGGATTATCTTCCCATGGTTTACATTTATCCTCCCCTGTATTAATGACTGTGTAATGGATTCTGGATTCTTTATTCTCAGATTGTTGATGATTTTCTTGTTTTATTCCTTTCTATAGATCACAGAACTGCTCAATCTAATTGCACAAACTCCAAAGAAAAGGAAGCTTACAAGATCCAGCAAAGACAACAAAGATGGTATGTTCTCATTGTGAAATATTACGTTTTTTATAGGGTTCTATTAACAAAAGATCAGACTTGTACTATGTTTAATTTAAATGTCTGTTTATTTCAATAGATAGTTTTTATTATGCTTAAAATTTGATATTATGAATTCTTATTGATAATAAATATGATCACTTATAACTTCATGGTGTATATAAGAAATTGAGCTGCATATGTTAAAAAGTGAAATTTGAAAGTACATATCATTTAATAATGTAAATAATTTCAGAAGATGACTTAAAGAACAGTAATGACTAAATTAATTGGGTTATCAATGAAGTGTAGTCTAACAACGTATCATTTGTCAATGAGCCATAAATGTAATTTTTAATGTGCCATTATCTGACCCCTAGGTCAACTGAACCGACCGGTTGCCAAGCCTACCGTGACCAAACTCAAGAAGTCTGGAGAGGCTTTCCTTCAAGATGGCTACTGCTCAGAGATCACACCTAACCTCATGAAATGCAGAGAGTGTCGGATCAAGCCTTCATCAAAGCAGTCCAAACTCAACAACATCTTCTGTAGATTCTATGCCTTCCGAAGGTAAAATATATTGCCCACAGAATTCTTCATTTGATAACCTTAAATGTCCTCTTCCTTATCATATGGTAGTACAGAGGCAGGTTTGTTAGTTTACAAATGAAATCTACATTTTGATCCAAGAAATTTGTATTTCTAAGCTTTTTCAGAGCGTAACAATATTTGTTAGTACTCACTCTCTCTGTCCAGTGGTAATTCTTTTGCTTTGCACCTGTTTGCATCAAATTTCTGGCAATTATGTAATAATAGAAAGGCAGTTTTTAGAATTTATTGAATATTTATTAAAAAAAGGGTTGTCTCATAAGTCTCTCCGATCATCCGATGAAAATGGGACGTGTATTGCAGGAAAAAAAATATGTGAACATTTACACCCAAACATTAGATTTATATGCAAGAAAGCGAAGGCCCTTCCAGTGCATGATTAATGATGATAACATTCTACTGCCGTTGTCAGTTCATGGTTCAAGTCACCCGGCATAATCTCAAGTTTCCTGTGCATTTCTCACCCCCCTTCAGACTGAAATACAGCAACAAAGGGAACCTGACGATAGCGGGGTTCTCTGAGCCCGAGCAGTGTGACTCAGAGGACCTGAGCCCCTGGTTACCCTACCCTCCAGACACGGATAGCAACCTGGATCTGGAGACGTGTCTCTACATCTTATCAAGGGTCGGACCGCAGTTCTGTCAGCTGGTGCAGCAGGAGCAGCAGGCCAAGACGTGGTGTCCCACCCCAGGTCAGTTCTTAGGATACATTTTAATTTTTAAAATAATTTGTTTTGTTTTATTTATTCAAAACTAATAACAAAATATTTACAGGTCATCAATGATGATAGGAACACAACAAAAACTATATATATATAAAAAATAAAAATAAAAAAGTGACAAGAAATACAAGATATATTTAAATAATCAACATAATGTTCTTATGATATTTTGAGCAAGGTTACACCACGTATTCTTTCAGCAGGGTTATGAAGTTTTTTTGTAGAGTGTTTAGGAGGCATAACAGTACTGTATTCTCATTTACCTTCACATCCCTTTTTATGGTTAAATTTTTTTCTTTTATCATTTGTTTTATGTGATTTTGATTGCCTTTTACCCCCATGATAATTGAAAATGTGATTAAATTTACTACATAACATATGCAGGGGAAAAAATAAATCCAGAGGATAAGAAGTGCTTGTAATTGTTGATGGAAATGGAAAGCATATGATAAAATCACATTTAAAAAAAAAGTCATTCCATTCCAGTTTCAGCTGATGTATTTCAAACTATATGGTGACCAATTTATCATTACTCCACCTAAATATTTCCCTGTAATTCTTCTCTTTGTCAAATAAAAATAATTTTCTTGGCAACTCTGTATCCAATAAAGCACAATTTTCTATTCAAATTATTCTTAATATTACCTTTCATCTCTTTACAGGCAAAATCGCATGGAAGCGAGCTGTGATTGGTGTGCGAGAGATGTGTGATACTTGTGATACCACTCTCTTCAACATCCACTGGACATGCTCTAAATGTGGCTTTGTGGTGTGCCTTGATTGCTACCACTCGAAGAGCGACGAGGAAAAGAGTAAGTGCCTTCCTTTTAGTGTCCTCTTAGAACCGCGTTTGTTGAAGTGCTCCTAGTGTCTTCAGTCAGTTTGTTTATTGAGCTGCTGGTTATGAAGTACAGGGAATGTTATGTCCTCTTGTAATGTAACCTAATTCTTTATGAGTGTCTTGGTGAAGAAAAAAAAGAGATGGGCTTCTGCCCCACTTCCCCACTTTCAGGATCATTGGATAGGATTTTCTCAAAATTTCATGCTTTGGGAGGTATTTTACTTCACACTTATTGTTTTATGATCGTGTTGCTGTGTATTTTGCATTGGTATTATGTTTTGGCTCTTTAAAGCAATCTCTAAGTCTTTTATAGGTTACATGTAACATTTTACTGTTCTTGTGAAAGAAGTCAAACTGTCTTTAAATGTGAGATGGATCATTCTTGAATATTTTAAGGGAAATGGTCAATATTTGGTATTGAAAAGGAGGAATTATATTAAGGTTATTCAAACCATTCTTTTATATCAATAGATATTATTTAGATTGATAATACTCCTAGTTGTTGAATATTATAATTATAAGAGTAAATCAAAAGAAATTTCATTAATTGTCACAATCCTTATAAACTTGCTGTCTATACCCCTTTTAGACACATCTATTTAAAAAGTGTAATGTTACCTTTCAAGATGGAGCATACTAATTATTTCCTGTCTTTCTGCTGTGTAGATGATGAAAACACTCCTGAGAATGGGTCCAAGTGGTTGAAGTGTATCAAAGATCAGGTTCATCAACCGGATAGTCTCATGCTGACACAGATGATCCCTGGAAATGGTGAGTTTCTTTCTTCAACACAGTTTGTGTCTATGTATTCAGCCTAGGGGAGGAGAGGAAGGTGATGGGAGAGGGAGAGGAGAGGGATGGGAGGGGAGGGGAGGGGAGGGGGGAGGGAGGGTGAAGGGAGGTGATGGAAACACTCCTGAGAATGGATCCAAGTGGTTGAAATGTATACAAAGTCAAGTTCATCAACCAGTTCATCAACCTGTGGGTTTCTTTCTTCAACCCAGTCTGTGTCTGTATTTTGTCAAGGGGAGGAAAAGTGGTGGGGGAGAAGAGAGGGGTACGAGAGAAGGGGGGGGGGGGAGGAGCGATAAAGAAACAAAATCAATAGTGAGGGGATGGTTTAATAAGCATTCTCATGTTCAGTCACAGCGTTTTAGAGAGGACTATCTCATGTATTGAGGTGATTTTGCAGTGTGAGAAGTGGATATGTGTAACCATATCTGAATTTGTATCTGTGCAGTGATAAAGCTTTACAATATATATTTTGACTTCTTAAACTGTCGAAGGGAGGCATATAAGATTTTGTAGGTATGAAGTATGATAGTTGTTTATTGCACATTGTTGCAACAGGAAGTAACCTCTGTATCTTTTTGTACTAATTCTACAGCTCTGTGGGATGTAGGAGATCTCATGCATCAGGTATGCGCCAAGTGGAGGATCCAATCTGCCTGTCCTTGCCTTGGAGATACCAAACCTCCCATCAATGGCATGTCACCGGTAAGTCCAACCTTCAATTCTTTCACCCGCCATTGACCTTCACCTGTCCAGGGGGGCATTTCACAAAGCCTTTTTTCAATGACAAATAACAAAAGTCAGTGACAAATCTGCTGATAACCAATTAGAAGCAAGGATTTCAGTAGCTTATAACACAAATTGTTATTTGTCACTAATGACAAGTTTTGTGAAACGCCCCCCCTGTTATCCATCTGTCATATATTATTTAGTAGTTGTGCCTGTATGTGCTTGATTATTTATTGCAAAATACAAGTCATATAAAGTAAAAAATCTTTGGATTAGTTTTAGGCAGGTAGGTACATGCTCGAACCAAAAGGATATCTGCGACCTTTTGAGATGATATATTCTCTTTGTTGTCTCTTTATGTACAGACAAGTAGCCAGGTCTCACGAGAGTGGAAGAGGGACGACCTCCTATCGTCTACCGCCCTCAGTGGTCATATAACAAACGCACGTACGAATCGAATGCCCAAGTTGACATCTCTTCCAGTGTCCGCCTCACCCCTGGACTTCCTAGCAGACATTGCCACGTCTCAGGACGGCAAGCGTAACTTTGAAGGCAAGAGACCCGATATGATCAACTCCAAATCTGCGGACAAAGCGTGTTCCGTCGACGTCGATGCGAAGGGTGAACCATGCTCGACGCTGAGAGACTTACTCACCAAGACAGCCGGGAAGCTAGTCAAACCATCACCGAACGATGGGAACCTTCTCACACCCTTCCTGCCTAAAGCCGATGGCATATCCAAGAAGACGTCCCGCACGATGACCAGCACGTTCGAGGACATCATCGCCACGGTCGTGGAGCAGAACATCTCGGCTCCGGGGAAAGACCGAAGCGGCCCCAAGACGCCTCGACTGTCCACGTCGTCCGTCAGCGACATGACGACGTCGCCGTGCAACATCAGGCTGGAGAAGAAAGTCAAGAATTTAGCCAATAGGAACACGTTGGTGGAGTCGAGTGTGATGTATCCCGATGTACCTCATTCATGGTTGTGTGACGGGAGGCTCCTAAGGCTACATGATCCATCTCATGCAGGCAATCTGCGTATCTTCCAGGAGCAGTGGAGGAAAGGAGAGGTAAGCTAATCATGTTTCTATCACTTATACGAGGATTCATTTTATTGGTCAAGTCTATAAATATCTTTCACCTTTCCTCTTGATTGCATATTGGTCTGTTATTAAAAAGATAACTTGACTAAATGTAATATTCCTCCACAACGATAATTCTTGATAAATACTGAATGAGATGAGGAATTCAACCATATATCATCTTTAGTATCTCCATGTAAAATGTGTGGAGTAATGTCTGTCTGGTTGACAAGTTTGATTGTAGATGTCTTAGGAGGGAAAAAAAAGAAAGATAAAATTTGGGGACTAGTTTGAGAAGAAGAACAAAAAAATACCCACATTAAATCTTCACAGATAAATACAATTACAATTTGAGTTAAACCTTTCATGATTTTTCTCCCCACCAGCCAATCTTGGTGAGCAACGTTCACAAGCAGCTTGATGATAATCTCTGGCATCCAAACTTCTTCAACAAACACTTTGGTCACCTCGAGAATGACCTTGTAGACTGTCGATCAGGGGATGTCATCACTGGCGCCCCTATGAGAGACTTCTGGAATGGATTCGAGGACATCTCAAGTAAGTTTACAAAAAACCTGCTGCTATATTTCATTAAAAAATATATTGTTTGATTTGAGTATGTGAAGTCTTCAGGGAATCCAGTATATATTTGCTAAGATTTCTCATCTTGTTTCTTTTCATATTCAGACTCAAATGCATATATTCATCACTTATTTTTCCCAGCTAATTATGTAATTGGAATTTTCTGGCATTAATCAGTATGACTTCACTTTTTGTGAATGCATTGGATTTATCATCCATTTCAATAACGACAGGATTCATGTTTGTTTGAAATTTCTGTTATAGAAAATTTATTTGATATTTAATTCTGCTTTCTCTGTTGCTGACAACTAATTCACTTAATATGTATCATACCTGGTTTTCCTTCTTAATCAAATATTTGTGAAATTCAATAAATCTCTTCAAATGTCTTTGAATTCACTTTTTTGTTGTGATACAGTGATTTTCTATATTTTATAACTTGTTCAAATGTCAAATCCCAATGACTTAAAAACAGATATAAAGGTATTATCTTTTTAAAACCTCCTTGACATTGAAAATATTTGCATTGACGAGACATTTGATTGATTTGATATCTTGTTTTGTTTTGTGATTAGATCGTCTGGAGACCAAGCAAGGTTTACCCATCATCCTGAAGCTAAAGGACTGGCCACCAGCCCAAGACTTCAGCGAGCTCCTACCTCAACACTTCCAAGATCTGATGAACAACCTACCCTTACCGGACTACACTCGCAGGGACGGGAGATTCAATCTATCGTCCAGACTGCCAGACTTCTTCGTCAAACCTGACCTGGGACCAAAGATGTACAATGCCTACGGTGAGTAGATGTCAATTAAGACAAACTTGATCTAATGCAAGCTCTGTTTTCATTTGAGGAATTGGAGTAGAAAAAAATCCTCTTTCTTGTACCGAACCCCAGTTAGTGTCAAACTCTAACATCAGCAATCAGGAGAGTTCTTCACAAAGACTAAGATCAACTTTAAGTTTGATTTAACTATGGCAGGCCGTTCATGCCAATGTTTTCTCTCACCATTTACTGGTATTGGCCTCTCAAGGGACGTACAAATCATGGTCACAAATCTACATAATTTACATTTTTTGATAGTTCATTATTGAAGGAAAAAACATTATCTAAAGATCATAATGGTGAGAGCATAGTAAGTCCAACTTAAAGTCGATCATAGTCTTTGTGAAACACCACCCTGTTCATTTAATTTGTGGAGTGCTTTTTAGATTTGAAAAGATGTGATGAAGATCCATGGTATATGGGACACGATCAACAATCCCTATTCTTACGACCTGCCACGTATTAGCCTATCGTGAAATTATACCATTAAAGGGAAGTAAGAAAGGGAAATGAATTGACAGTCTTTTGACATGTACTTGTGACATTTGAAGGCTTGCCTCTAGAAATAGCTATGTCCTTGTAGAATGCAATGTAGCATCTCCTACCAGGAAGTAGCGAATGATTTCTGCACCTGTGGAATTTTGGTATTTACCCGATGACAAAATAAGGCTATGTGACAAAGGCAGTCATTTGTTGTCTAATGGATCATGCTCATGTTTTTTTTTGAGAAAGCCATTTGTAACATGGACATTTGATGCAAGAAGTATTTTGTCAATAGGTCTGGGCCCTGTCTTACAAAGAGTTGATATCAATTGCAACTATGTACATAAGAAATAGGAGATAGGAATTGCAATTGATTGGAGGACTTACGATTGATTTGGATCGATCGTAACTCTTTGTAAGACGGGGCCCAGTTGTAGATCACGATACCATTACATGTAATATAAGTTGGACCAAGGTATTATCTTCATCTAATCAATGTATCTTGTTTTTTTCCTCTCTGACAACAGGCCTGGCCCGCTATGCTCCATGCGGCACCACCAACCTTCATCTCGACATCTCTGATGCTGTCAATGTTATGGTGTACGTAGGCAAGCCTCATAGTGTAGATGGCAACGAAACATGTGATTCATATGAAAAAGGTGAGTGGTTACAAACAGCCGATCATTCTTCAAGATGTTGTTTCACTTGAGTTAATATCACTAAGAACCATTGTTAGATTTTACTGTTCATTCTGAAAAATGTAACGCTAACTTTTGTTACAGAAATCATATGCAACATTGTGTATAGTTGTGATGTAGTATTATATGTTATGCAGGTGAAAACGCTGTGCAAACGTGGTCACAGTTAAACCCTTTGTTAAATTTGATTTGAAGGATGAGAATATACTGTGAAGATGTAATTTTTCAATTCAGTTTTGGTTCTACCAGTGCTATGTAGGATTATCAAAGATACTAAAATGTATCTCCCACAAGTCTTACAAAATGATAACCAACCACAGGATTACAGTCAAAAGAAATTTGGAATCGGTGGTGAACTTCTTGTCTGAGCCTACTGTCACTGACATGTTTCCCTAATTATAGAAGCAGATGAACGTTCTATCTCCTTGACTTGTTTTGATTTGATTTAATTTTAACACGGTTTTATTTTATTGGCTTCCAATTATCAGAAGCGGTTGATGCAGTGGATCACATGTGCATGGACGAGCAGACCAAGCAGAGAGTCCGAGAGAAGGAGGAGAGACCGGGAGCTATCTGGCATCTCTTCAGGGCTGCTGATACCAACAAGATGAGACAGTTCCTGATCAAGGTCAGTGCACTACACCTACCTCATTCAAATTACAGTCAAACCTGCTTTAGTGACCACCTGTATAGAAAGACCACCTGTCTACAAAGACCACATTTTTTGTTTTCCTTGAAAATGGTTTCTCATTGAAACATGTGCTAAAGGAACCTGGCTACAAAGACCACTAATACTTCTTGTCTCCCTTGGGTGGTCTTTATAGACAGGCTTCACTGTACTAACATATTACCTCGTTCCAAGATCCTAATGGTTTACTCCCATCATCGTGGTGATGTTGGAACTTTTCTAGCAATGAGTTGTACCTTTAAGGGCTACTTCACAGAGAAATGTCTCTGATACAAACAAGATTAGATAGTTCCTTTTCAACCTTAGTACAATGAACTCTCTCACAATACCTACATATTCCATAGACCCTAAAGTGGGTTTAGTCCGAAGTTCAGTGATGTCAGAAACAGAAAATTAAACAATCACAGGAGAGAATTATGTCTCCGATTCATCTGGCAAAATATAATAATTCTGCATTAAGCCTGTCAGGTTGTACTCAGGGCCCTGTCTTACAAAAAGTTGATATTAATAGCAACTGTGTACATAGGAGATAGGAGATTGCAAACTTGCAATTGACTGGAGGACTTGCGATTGATTTGGATCAATCGCAACTCTTTGTAAGACAAGGCCCTGGTATGTGATTGAATGGGAGGCATTTTATGGACTGTTTCCTGCAGCATTTGGCAAGATACATTCAATACCATTTTCTCACAGGAGCATGTCCAAACCAATTTTTCTTACTGAAATGTGAGGACACTGTTGGCCTAGATGATCTTGTCACATGTAGATATCATTAGTCGTTGGTACTTTGTAAGCCATTGTATATCCCATCCCGTCGAGACCCAAGTGCAGGATTTCCCTTCCTAACCCCTATCTACCATTGCTCATCTCTATACAGCTCTCACAGGAGAGAGGCGAGGACGTGCCCCCTGATCATGACCCCATCCATGACCAGAGCTGGTATCTGGACAATGAGCTGTTAGACCGTCTCTACAAGGAGTACGGGGTACAGGGATGGGCCATCGCTCAGTGCTGGGGTGATGCTATCTTCATTCCCGCTGGTGCTCCTCATCAGGTAAGTTCAATCATATTCTCCGCAGGATTCTTAGAAGGGGGTTGTTTAGGTTGGTCCAAACTGAGTGAGTTATGGTCTTGCAGAATCCCAAGGGGTAGTTTGGGAGATCAAAGCAATTTTGGTTTAAAAAATGCATTGATAGTTATTGTCGTTTCCCTTGTCGATGCCCTTCTCTGGGAGAATTTGCCTGTTGTTTCTTTTTGTGTATGTGAGTGAACCGAGGGTAATCACACCAGCAAGCCCTGATCAATCAGTGAGATATAAAAATAGAATGGTGTTTTCACTTTCTTTGGAGTTGGGCATCAAAGAAAATTAATGTGTGTGTTCTTACAAAGCATGGATGTGGTACATTGTTAAAGATTGATGATTTTGAAATAATAATTCCCCTAACTTTCCCACGTACATCTTCAGGAGAATGAGCCAAATTTGATTTTGCAATCATCTTTTAAAGTTCCACCTTTTTGATGATTTCAGTCTTGTGTGTTAACAACTTGTTGTGATGGTGATGAGACTGCAGTGCAATGTTGTAACCCGATTGTCTTTGGTTTGACTGTTTTTCAGGTGAGGAACGTGCACTCGTCCATCAAGGTAGCAGAGGACTTTGTCTCTCCAGAGCACATCAGCGAATGTTTCTGGTTGACCCAGGAGTTCCGCCAGCTCAGTGCCACCCACTCCAACCACGAAGACAAACTCCAAGTCAAGAACATCATCTACCATGCCATCAAAGACACCATTGGACTGTTGGTGACCAAGAACCCACCGGGAGAGCAGAACGACCATATAGCCAGTAGAGCCATTGCAGCGCTGCAGCACCAGCAGCAACTTCAACAGCAACTGCAACTTCAGCAGCCGCCAACTGCAACATCACAGCAGCAACAGGCCACCCAGCAGCAACAGGCCGCCCAGCAACTTGTTGCTCTATCGCCACAGTCGAAGCCCTCTCCTGCGTCGACGCCACCGGTGGCAAGCAACAACACATGCAGCAGCTCGTGACAATTAGCCAAGGAAAAACAGGCTTTCCAGCTCGAGAGGATTGGGTGTCAAGTTAACTAAATGTCTTGTGTTGTTCGATATGACATTCACTACTGTGTTCGTAGTCTAGATACATCCAAAGAACCAGTCAATTCTATTCAAGTAGAGATAGGAATCTATACAGAGTCACAAAATGGAGTCATCGGGTAAAATTTTCTCCAAGTGACGAGAAGAATCTGTGTATTTAATGAAAATGGTCCATTCATTTGATTTCTTCCAAGTCATGAGTACGCCAATAGAGATGACATAACAAGGGCATTGAATGTCACCTACTCCCAAGTGTGACCCATCATACAAATGAGAACCAAATACATTTATGCTTCAAAGAAGGGATTGAGTGACATTGTCAGGTAGAGGAAAGGAGATAAAGTAGGTTTGCTTTTTATTTGTTACTTCCACAATATACATGTATGTGAAGCAGAGCGTATATACGACTTGATGATGTACATGTACATTTCAAAATACCTCAGCAAGCACTCCACGAGTAAAGGTGCTCTACTTCTATAGCAAACGTAATCTAGTCATGATATCGAGCAAGAAAGGAAGATTATATCAGAGTTTTATTGAGTGACATCTATTGACTGACAAAGAGAGGGACATTTTTGGAGAATCTGAGAAGGGTTGAAGAAATGAATTTCAAATGATTTGTTTGTCACCTTACAATGATTTGATAGATGAATGAAAATATATTTATGTTTTCCCCATCAAATTCAGAAATTGATGTGATATAAAGGGATGTCTTGTACAAAGGTGTTGCATTGAAGGCAGGAGAGTGATATTGGTTTGGTACGGTAAAGAGGATATGATGTTTGTTTGTACGTAGGGTAGGAGCCATGATTGAGGGTTTTGAATGCTGCATCGCTTTGGTTTAAACAGCAGAGTGTCAAAGATTTAGTTGTCGAGATAGACATGATCAGTTTCAAACCCCATGTTTTAAGGAGTCACTCTTTCTTTTTTTTATTAGACATTTCGTTTATTTCAAGAGGAAAAGTTAGCAGAATACATAAGATTATCTCTAGAACTTTACCTTATGCTGGTATAATGTATGAAGAAATTAATGAATGCTCTGGGTGCAGTCGGCAACGTAACCGTTTCCAAAGCATGAAAAGCCTGAACTGTAATATGCATGATGTATAAGGTCTTTATTGTTATTATTATCATTTTTTTATTTTTTATATTTCCAGATGTAGAATGGACATTTTGTAACGTAATGAATGAATTTACCAGCTAATTCAGCAAATGATCACTTCTTATGTCCCGATGAATTTTGCAAAGAAGTGAGATGCATTATGGTTTGCAATATGGATACTTTAATGGTCACGATTGAGGGAGTGACAATAATTAAAAGTAAGGAAGGTATTTAATGCTGCTATATTGGCAGTCCATCGTGTTGTATGTATAGCTATCATGCCTGTGCATTGCATGGGGCATTGTTGATTTTGTTCTAATTCTTTCAAACATTCCATATGAATTTGGTAGTGATGATTTTGTTTTTTCTCCTTGTTTGTCGTACCGAGGAGAAAGAAGATTTGTACCAACCTATGAAAAAAAATTGACCAAAACTAAATGTGCCTAACTAAGTTTAAGTTTTGTGTAGAATATTGAAGATAAGTTTGGGCAATTTATTTAGGGGCTTTTGTGAATGGTAAGGAAAGGTAACAAATAAAGTAGAACACAAAAAAGGGCTGTTTTTGATCCATGACATGAACTATTTAAGAACAGGATGAAACAAATCCTATTTAATTCAGTCCATAAAACATTAGCAGTGTGTGTTCATAAGTTTTTAAAGGACATGTTTTATTTGCGTTGATTGATTAAACTGCCTTTGCCATTTTATGTTAGGTAAAATATCTTAGGGTTTCCTGTTTCACCTCAGGTTAGGGAGGCAACATTTAGTTGAAAACTTTCCAGATGTATGTAGATTATGGGTGTATAGTTGAAGTCTGTGCTCGATTAGGAAAAGTATCATTTCAATGAAAGAAATGAGTTTGGTGTGAGAAAGTAGTTCGTACAGTGATGTAGAGAACAATATATGTATCACAGAATCAAATGTTTTGTCACTGAAGGCAAATCAATATGATCACTGTAAATAAGTGAGAGATAGATATATAGCCTTTATGTAGTCTTTATATCTTGTTTAATTCCTGTCTCGTCGTGACATGAATTTTTCTTTTCTTCAAAAGCTGTGAAACTTTGAGTGATTTTCTTTTTTAATACACAATTACAAAAATGCACCTTGATTGTGATATTTTCTTCTGTTGATAAAACATGTTTATATGATATTGATTTTTACAAGAAACAGCAGAAAGAATGATCTCTTTGTAGACGTGTTTGTTGTGTTGGGGAATAATTATGTGTGGTAATGTATATACTTAGGGTCATAGTGATATTTTTGTATGGAGAGGGAGATTTCTGTCTCCCTATCTCTGTTATGAGTTTGTAATTGAAATCACTTTGATGACCTTTTTATTTGACCGAGAAGACAATGAAATGCGTTTCGGTTGGAAATAGAATTTATAGTCGAAAAGGAATCGTGTGTATCTGTAAATTCTTGTGAATATGACATTCTTATTTTATGAAATCAGTTGACTTGTGCATGGCTTGGCTTGCTAAAAAAAGGTGAAGAAAATGAAGAAAATCTTGTTATACAGTTGACTAAAACAAATAATACAAAAACATACAAATAACTTTTGATTTGTCTCATTGTTTTATTTTTGTTGCCAGTGGAGTGGAACTTTGCATGCTCGTTTAAAAAAAAAAAAACTTTTTATCTATCTATGTATCTTTCAAAGATGAGAAGGATAGGAGAGTGAGTGAGAATATCTGATTAAGTGAAGAGAGAACTTGGAGAAAAAGATGTGTAAGATAGGAGAGGTGTCTGTAGGAAGATAGTTATAGGAGAAAAGAAAAGAAGAATGAGGTGAAATTCAAGAGCGACGTGATCATACATTCAAAGATAAGAAGGACCAGAGAGAAAAAAACATCAGTTTAAGTAAAGAGAGAACTTGAAGAAAAAGACATACAAAATTGGAGAGGTAGGTTTATTTAGGAGAGAAGAAAATAGTGATGTGAACATACATTCAAAGATGAGAAGGATCAGAGAGAAAGAGTGAGAATATCTGATCAAGTGAAGAGAGAACTTAGAGAAAAAGATGTGTAAGATAGAAGAGGTGTCTGTTTGGAAGATGGTTATAGGAGAGAAGAAAAGAGAATATTTGGGTGGTAGAAAGGAAAAAAGGGCATTTATCAGAGCTGCCAATCTTCCGGCTTTTTCCTGAAATTAGGATTTTCAAAAGAAATTGAGAGAACCTTCAGGGGGTGGGGATGAACATCAGAAAATACATCATTTAAATATCTTGAAAATGTAATCATTAAAGTGTTTTAAAAGTAGGGTTCTGTTTCTGTTCACTACGCTCAGATTTCTCAATGTGTATTTGAATGTCAGTTCAGGATTAAAAAAAAAAAACTTCTCTGTGACGTCTCTGGTTAATGAAATATAGTAGGAAGAGAGTGGTAGAAGTAGAAAGGTGAAAGAGTCATGTGGAAGAAAATTATCGTACAAGGCTCATTTTCATAAAACTTTACTTTACTAGTTGTCGCCTCATTTCATATGCTCCAGTATGATGTTCATTGACAACTAGGCCTGGTAAAGAACTCTAGAAAGTGTATAGTGTAATCGGTCTTTACAGACATGTACAAATCAGATATCATTTCCTTTTGGGGACTGACTGTCTGAAAGATGCGCCTCGGTTTCGAACCGGAGTCTGCCCGAGTCAGTTTGTAGGCAAAGACAGAGAGCTGACCTAGTAAACATACCACTAGACCAACTCACCTCTCCCGAATCTAGAAAGAAGTTACAAGCTCCGTTTTTTAATCTTCAGAGAAACTGAACGAATGCATACACACAATATATCTGAGACTACAAGTTCGTTATATAATATACGCAATTTATTTGGAAACTTAAAACAAAATCAATGTACATTTAACATGCAACATAATCACATATAGGGCGATGCTGCTTATCTAAGTCGCATAATATTACAGAGCAATATGCAACTATTTTTTATTTCATGTTCAGAATTTTGTCATTCGATCATTGGAGAAAGCCTGCATGCCCCCTCCACTTAACATAATAAATTTGTTAGCACCTTAATTTTATTAGCAAAATTTGAACATGTAATTTGGATAAGTCATATGTAGCTTGACACAAATAGACTTGATTTGTCATATTTTGTGATTCTTTTCTTTCATAATTCCATTTATTTCTTGTAAAAATTATCTGGCTAACTCAAAGCTACTATCAGGCCCTTGCACTGAGCTCAAATTCCCAAAGCATTGCTAGGATTACCTGCTGCATTTCAAATTTTCTCTCTTTATAAATATTCAAAAAGTAAAAGAACATGGAAATGTACTTTCTAACTTTAGCTTTAAATCAAAATTCTAAACTTGACCAAGTAGCCATGCATCACTGTCTGCGATGCTTGTCACTATTATTTCTACATTTTTTTCTTAAAGTAACAAAATAAATAGGAAAAGAACATAGAACAAAAATTGAACTAACAAAACAGAAATGAGCAAAGAACAATGGGAAAATAACACATGAATTAACATTGGACCAGTTAACTAATTATGTACCAACATTTATGAACGTTTCTTTCTGAGAACCCTCAGTGAAAACTTTGAAATTCACCTTGCATGTATTATAGCATTTTACATGGATTACTTTTCTATGTTGGGCAAAGCTTGGACAAAACTTTACTTATCAAAACCAGATTCAGTGTGAAGAAGTATCCCTTAGATATTGATAGATTGGTAAACTGGTCAGTTGTATTCAACAAGTAATCACAGACTGATTTTAAAAAGTGGCACAAAATATTTTCCTTTTCCTTACACGTTGTCATTTTAAATACTATTTGGCCGTATTCTACTTAAATTTAAAACTGACGCTGGGTTTAGGCTTTTGTTCAAAATTGGGTCTAAGAAAGAAAATTGGTCTGAGCTTAGGTCTAAGTCTTCATTTGTTAAACATGACCTTACATTCAGGGTGGGGTTTAACTGAATTAGTAGAATATGGATACTTTATTATGTCAGTTGTTTCACATTAGGCATTGCGTAGGGATGTCTGAATACAAAAGAGATTGAAGTTTTGTACTATGAACTAGGATGCAAATCGTGCAATTAAATACGTTATTACCACATTATCTATATTTTTCGAAAACCGGACTAAAATAATAATAAAGATCATGATAATTGTAACCCCCCCCCCCCCCCCCCCCACCCTGTAAAAAGTCACCATTAAGTCTTTTCTTTCAACTTCATCACACTTTCTTGGATCAGCACATGATGGATACTGTAAAGCTAGAAACTTCATATAATATAAGTGGTAGGCTGGCCATTATCAAGGTATCATGGTAAGAAATTTTGTGAGTTGGAAAATCCATTTTTTTTAAATTTTTAAATGCAATCACTTTCCAGCATTCACTTTTTGTGAATCTGGAACACAAGCAGAATTTGCAAAGATTTGTATGCATGGTGAAAGTCTCTGGTTTAATAGCATATTGGTTTGTTATTCCGTAAAAGCGATGTTCAGAACATATTCAGGCTCCCTCATAAACACATGGGAAATGCCAAACTGGTAGTTACAAGATGTCTATTATAATTATTATTAGTCTCTGCTGTACATATACACATGGCTCGACCCTAACAGGTGCCGGGACACATGGGCACCTTAAAATCGAGCTCAGGACCCCCAAAGTTTCAAAATGTCTACATAGGGCTCAGTGGTGCATATACTGTACACCAAGAATTTCAGTTCAAACCTCTGATGAAAAACATTTAGTGTGGACCCCTGTTATATACATGTACAAACCATGAAGGTTACATATTCAAAGGCAGCATCTTACTTTTGTTCCCTGGATGACACAGATATTTGACAGATTAAAACAAAAAATGATGAAGAGTAACAGCTCACATGAAACAAAGTCATTTATGTCCAGGATGAATTTTATGTACAAGTTATCATCCTGTAGTCATGTGCATTGGACAAGTCTATGGTAGATACATGATTATGACTCTACGTACAAACAAATATTGATGAGTTTTCCTGGGAAACTGAAGAAAGAGGCCACCATCAATACAGTCCTTCTCTGCTGTGGATATCTCATTGGCACTCCAGTGGATGAATGATAATGATCCCGTCCACTGATATTGGTGAAAGGCGTTGACAAGAATGTTTCCTCAACGATTTAAGTGAAGACAGTGTGGTGTTCAGGAGGCACTAAACCTAAAACAGTCATCTCAGTCATCTCTGCTTTATATGAGTAGCTCCACACATCACTTATCTAAATGTACATGATCAGACTGCACTACGATGTTACTGAGTGATCTATGAGTGTCTTAATACTCAAAGACCATCCTAGAGACAGTGGCACCCAGAAGTTGTCCACATACATGGAGGTACCCGCTGTCATCAATACAGTCAATCTCTGCTTTAGACAGGTCTCAAAATCACAAATGGTCCACCAGTGTCAAAGCTTCAGTTTTTGTTTGGTGCATGGTGCCCATAAAGTATTTACATACAAGCTGGACCAATTCCATCAACAGTCAATTTCTGCTTTAGAACAGTCTTCATAGCAATCTACAATATCTTGACCCTGTCCACTAGCTGAGAGGTAATCTTTAATCAAAGAGAAGATTGTTGATACCCAGGAAGTCGATAGAGTCTACAGGAGGGAGATCCAGGCAATCCATTGAGGCTGACGAGGGTGGAACCATCAGGTCATCATCTGTGAGCACCAGATATGAAGGGGTGAAAATAGTAAATTGAGACATTCATTGTCAGCAAAAAGTCATCACAAATTATGAAATTTTGGGCAAAATTCAACCTCATTCAAAAAAGTATGGAGGTATTTCTAATCTATATATACATGACTCTCTGCCATTAAATTTCCCTTCAATCTATTTTTCATCTATTTTTATTATGAAGATACTTCAAATAAAATTCAAATCGATATATGCATTCCCATTCTATCATTTCATTTGGTATAGCACAAAATAATAAGTTTGGATTGATATCAGCTACACAGAATGGTCTTCATAGAACAAAATTGACACCCCACCCCAAACATCCTGTAGCTACACCACTGGAAGTGATTATTAAGTTACCTGATTGACTTGGTCTGATTATCTTATCCAATGAGAGATGTGAGAAGTCTGGATTGATATCATCTACATCTCTGATAGGGTATCTAAACAGAATGGTCTGGATAGAACCAAATTGACACCCCCCCCCCCCACACACACACACACACGTACACCCTGTAGCTACCCCACTGGAAGTGATTGTTAAGTTACCTGATTGACTCGGTCTGATTATCTTATCCAATGAGAGATGTGAGAAGTCTGGATTGATATCATCTACATCTCTGATAGGGTATCTAAACAGTGTGGTCTTCATGGAACCTAGCTGCTTCAGGTGAGATGTCAGGCAGTGCTCTGCAGGAAGCCGATTAAATGTTTGGTCTGGAAAAGAAGAGATGGGAACTTGAAATTAAGTTTCATGATATATACATTCAGAGTTCTGGGCCAAAAAATGTTAACCGTCGGTCCTTATTGAGTACAATGGCACTACAAAGTCTGATAGGGATTGGATTGATTCAAAGCTTCTTTTTCTTCTTCATAATTTGTACATGCATACAGGTGTAATAGCGATAATTATATACCTCATTTTAAGATTCTTTACTAATCCTGTCTTCTGATTGGTTGAAAATGCAGTCATGTTCTTAACCATGCCCGCTAATTGAAATTCATAGTCATTTTTCCCGGTGCTACCGGTTTATATCCATTTTTCATAGCACTTTTTCCATGGCTGTGAAACGTGACGTCATTTTGCTGCGATCCCCATTTTGGTTTACGTGTTATAAGTTTCTTTTGTGCGATGACCGATGCGCAATACCGTACATTGGTGTTTGAGTGCAATTCGATTTTGGTCGCTGCATTCAGGCGACAGCGCAGACGACCGATCGCCATTTTGTGTACTAGTACTGTAAATATGTTGCGAATTTGTGAATTTATAAAGTTACTGTTCATGTTCTACTGTTCTACTGGAGCACAGCTTGTTGGTGATATCATCCTGTACAAAAGTTACTGTTCGTGTAAACGTGTTTGGTATTCCCTGTTCTACTGGAGCACAGCTTGTTGGATTTCATACTGTAACTGTGTACACAAGTTATTGTTGGTGTTAATATTCATGACTTCAAAGAGATGGAAACCTAAATGGGTGAGTCAACATTTTCCTTTTTTTCGGTATATAAAATATATATTGACTGCTTTTAATATTCGAGGCATAGTTGTTTCTATAGGGTCTCGGGAAACTCACAACCTGCTATGACCCCGCGGCGCAAGCGCCTTGGGGTCATAGCAGGTTGTGAGTTGCCCTTGACCCTATAGAAACCACTATGCCTCTCAAAGCAGTCAATATATCCTTATTATTTACCATTGGTCCTAATGAAGTTACCTTTCAGCATCCCATAGAGAATGTTTTTTAAGGAAAAAACCTTATACAGAACTTTCTCACACATGGAGACGTATACTATAAAAGTCTTAAAATCATTGTTAACTGTAATAACTTCCCTGCCTCAAGTTGACAATATTGTTCTCTATGGAGTGAACTACACTCTTATCTATTCTAAAACCAAACACAGACAAATCCTCAGAACAATGATCTTACCGTTGTCTTTGAAGAGCTTCATGTTCTCTACATCCGGGAATGTGAAGATTGGTTTGTGACTGCTTGCTAGTGGTTTCCTCATCTCTGCTTTGAATTTAGGGGCTTTCTTCTTGCTCTCTAAACCCTGAAATTAAAACAATAACAATAAGAAATATAGCAATATAGCCTAATAAATTATACATGAGAAAGCTGTGCCATAAACTGTATATTTTAGCTAAAGATTGCTCTTCATAATCATTACAAAAATTATTTACAAACAAAAATGAGTAAGGAGTGATTTTTGCAGACTCAAGTAAGGTTTTCTCATATGATGAACTTTTACAACAGGTAAGGTACATTGTAGATCAAATCGGATATGTTATTTTCTATTTTTTTAATCATATCTTAATTGATCTCTGGTGGTTACTTCATGATCCGTTCCAGAGAACTGATTTTGTTTCCTGGAGGACCCAAACTACACATTTAAAAAGGAAAAAAGACAGTGGTTACCTCCAATATCAACAGTGTGCCTCGGACTTTAAATTCAAGTTGCAAGATTCAAGATAATTTATTGTCTTATTTAAGAAATACAGAAATTTGTCCTCCACTGGCGAGTGACATACATATACAAGCAACATAAACATAAACAAATCGAGGATACAAAGAAAATACAACAATAATGATAACAATATTAGCAATAACAAATCCAATTACCTTTAGAGTTGGTCCTTCTCCAAACACTTTGATTCCAGCACCCGGTGTCTTGAGTTGAGTCCCGAGTGGTTTCTTGATAAGACCACTACCCTGGTTTGCCTTATGAATGGTATTACTCAGACTGCCCAAGGGTTGACGACTGGCCTTGTTGTTGCTCAGGTCCCCTAGAGCCTTCCGATGTGGCGTCGCTAGAGAGTTCTCGTTGGATGAGAAGACCTTGCCTAGACCTGTTAGTAACAATATTGAAGAAAATCAATGAATTCTGGTTGGTTAATTGCAGACAACCCAACAAAATTCATTCAATAAATTATCCATATGAAAATGGAAATAGTCAATGCATTAGGTTTTATAATCTACCGGTACATGTATAGAGGAATTATAAATGGTCCTATTAAAATATGTTTTTTAAATGAAATAAGGCGTTTTCCTAAGAATGAGAACCATTTGGTACTGTAACTCTGACATTATACACAACTACACAAGGGTCTAAAATGAAAAGTGTTTTTCCTAGAGTTTCCGAGGCAAATTCCCCCAAGCCACCATCTTTCTTTCCCAATGTTATGTATATTGTACATCCAACAGTATATATCTTTACAGCATTTTGTAATAAGCAATACAGGTACATGGCAACAAGATGAAAATATTGTAAATAACAATCTGATAGTACCTCTAAATTAAGTAATTAACATACTTCTAAATTAGTACACCTGAGTGATATTGAAGTACATGTCAAAAATAAGGCCCAACGATAGAAGATTTGTTATCACTTGGGAGGAGACAAAATGGACACTGATAACTGGCAAGATCATCTGGTTGAATGGACATACATACCTCTCCTTGGTCCTGCAGAAAGCATCTGTCCTCGTTTGCCGGCCGTAACCCCTCCAGGGTTCTCTGTGTCTATATTATGCTGGAGAGAAGTAGCCATAACTGCTTACAGACTCCTAAACAAACTTATCTGGATACTACTAGGTAAGTTTGAGAGCTGATCTGTGGAAGCTGAAAATAAGGATGGGGATGAGAGAAAGAAGTTACAAAGAATGTACACATTGTTGATCATGAATCATCATGACTATCAGATATGGCGATCAGGGGGCCGTTTCTCGAAACCGTCATAACTACAAGATCAACGACATCTCGCCACTGTCGCGCAACTTGTCAGCTAAGTGTTTCACGAAGCCGTCTTTGCCAAGATGAGCGACAACTTCCGCGACAAGCGAGTTGTCACTGCTCCGAACCCGTCATATCTTTTTAATTGCTGTAAAGCGCCACCACAAGTTATTTTGTTGCCATTCCATGGGCCGCGAAATGTACGATTAGTTTCACTATCATTTTGAGAAAAATATAGACGAGTTCGGTACGTAATTCTCTGGGATGCGAAATGCAAATGTACAAAAGTGAGAATACAAATTATACAGAAACTTTAAAAAGCTGAATATAAACATTAAATCACAAATCATTAAACTATAACATATAAATAAGAGAGATAAAAATGTTACACACCGTTTTCCATAGTCGATCCATAGTCTTTTCTTAGGATACCGTCATACCTTTGGGGCCTATGTGCATTATTACTCCCTCTCTAATTACTTCTTCCAAATTATATTTTCAATATCAAATCAATTATATAACGAGTATTTATGAGACTCTAGAATAAAAACTGGCTGAGAAAAGGTATTTTGCCTAAAATTCCTCGTCACAATAAACAAAAAAGTACGTATTGATAAACTATCACATTACGGTATCCTTCAACTAACTTTTGATTCGACTGTCAAAAAAAAAAACACTCACCGGTTTTTCTTCAATTTAAGAATCTTTACAGAAATATGCAAATCGTTTGATGATCTATATTTGATAATGACACTATTTATTATTTATTTTAGGAGAATTTATATGTATATATTTCTTTTTGAACAATTTTAGCCCCAAAACTTGTTTTGGGTTATTCTTGATAAATCAAATGGATCGTGACAAAGACTATGTTCTTGAGCTGCTAGTATCGCGATATATCGATATCATGTCTGTCATGGCTTTGTGAAACGGTTTATCCACTTCATGACATCTCCGTAGGTCGCCGACAAAGATATGACTGTCATGGAGTTGGTTTCGAGAAACGGCCCCCAAGAGACTAGAATCTAAAGCTTAAGATTGCACTTAGTTATGTTTCTTTACACATTTCTGTCAAAAATATTAAAATAATCTTGAAAATGAGTATTGTTAAGGTTAAAGAGTAACCTGAAGACTTACAAACTTACAAGTTACAACAAGTCAAAATCATTTATTAGAGTGTTTATCTATAAAGTAAGAGGTCATCCACTGCCAAAATGTACACATGTTGTCATGCCATCTTTTACAGAACAAATGCAGAATCTGTGATGGGCACCTTAAGTTCCTAACACAGTAGCACAGCTCAGAGAACCTCATTGTTAAAGGCATCGTTTAACAATGTTAAATCTGAGATGCATGTCCCTTCAGGTTATCAGTGTCTGTGATATGGTGTAAAATTGAAGCCTTAAACAAAATTGCGCTTCAAAATGATCATGAAGTGCCTCAACAAAAAAAAAATCTTTGACTTGAGTGGCCGGTTTTACCACACTCATTTCCCCCAATAGACTGTAGTTTTATACTTTATAACCAGACAGGCGTTCGGCTTGTAAAAGTCATGGGGTTCTTGACTGACCTACATGTAAATGTTTATAATTATCATTGCAGGCTTTTGCAGCATGAGCTAAATCCAGGATTTTGTTTCAGAATCTGAGATGTTACTGAGTCACCTTAAATGATGCTGAGTTTGCCCTGCTAGCTAACACCAGGCAGATAGACTTAGCCGGCCTTACTATCCTTTTACTAGTCTTGTTTGCTATGGCTATGCCTACGCCACACTCTAAAACAGCACTCACATCAGAATAAGAATCGTCTGCATAAAAAAGGATATCGTCGTAAAATCGTAAATACAGACAAATCGCATCCTAAAAAATGAAGATCGTCAGCATTACCTCCGACGCTCCCGATCCGCGCCTTGGGAATGGCAAGGATATTCCTCATCATATAGATCTATACCCCGTTAACTACCATAAATCTCCGTGTATAAGGCGCACCTGTGCATAAGGCGCACCCCTATTTTTAAGACTTTAAAAAATAAAAAATTTAATTAAATAAAATTTAAAAAATCAGGAAATTCTTTTTGCTTATATTTGTGTTTTTTTGCTTTTTGTTAAAACCAGATCAGAGCCCGTCTTATTTCAGAGTTCGGAAATACTTTCATTTTATTACGAGGCACAGTTGAAGTGCTTGTGAACTAAGTTAGACCTTTGCCCAACAACAACAAAATCCAGCAGTCAAAACAGCACGTCCATTTGAACATATGGGACTACAATGACTATACAATGGTACAGGACATTTCTAGAATAACTCCACACAACTTACCGACAATTTTATGTTGCATTGTTGATATGAAGACAAAAATAAACTGCATGACTTATTTTTCTAATAAAATCTGCCGGTAGATTTAGATCTAAATCCGTACCATATTGCCAAAAAGTAAAAGAAGGGACGTGAAAGATTGTTTCTTACGAAGCTACATGTAGCTGCCGCGCTGAAGACACGGAAAAGCTTCGGCCGGCAAAGTGCTTTGTGAAGGGCATCATTTATCGAGACTGAAAAAAAAAAAAAAAAAAATCTCTTCCCTTCAAATTAGGAACGTAGTTTTACTTCAAATAGTAGATTCTATTCTTTATTTTCATTATAAAATTCATGTTGAGACACAGAGATTTTTGAAAACCACTAAAAATTTGCATTTTGAGGACTCAACATAGACTATTCTGTACCTGTGTATACGGCGCACCCCGACTTATGATTTTTCCCCGACGGTAAAAAAAGTGCGCCTTATACACGGAGATTTACGGTATCTACTTTTACGAGTTGTCCGTCTTCCCAAGGACTTTTCTTTCATTTATTTGTGAAAGTCTTTGTGCACTACATAATCATTCATACTATAGACCCTAGGCCTAGGCACACATAGGAGCATCACTATCCTAGCTGTGTAGTAAAAACTGTGCTTATGTTTCTCAACATTTCAAACACCACTGTACAAAACTCAACTGATTTCACTCAAAATCGGTACTTTAGTGACAATTGATGACACCTAAATAGCAGTAAAATACATTTTTTTTAACTTACTGATGTTAAAAAGAATAATTTAAAAATTCAAATTCTAAGTCTAGTGTCAAACTTTGCTTACAGCTGCATCGACATGATTGTGTACAGTCTATGCGAAATTGTGTGGTGTGTGTATTTGTGTATGGGTATAATAATACCCGCCTCACAGCATGTATGCAGTGCTAGAGGTCAATACGCATTAGCATTGACTCTCTATGCTTTGCTGGAGTGGGCCTAGGGTCTACGTGATAAAGGCTAAAAAGCCCTGTCTTTAACTTTACGGTACATGTTTTTATAAATTCTCTGGCTCCCAAATCAAATGCTCAGGAATGGAAAGTTCATGGGAGCACACCATGATGCACCACCATGGCCATGCACCATCAACAATTCAACACATAGTGTCATGCAATGCATGCTATTAAATGTGTAGGGAATGTGATATGGCTGTAGACTACTGTGTATAGCCTGGTGCAGAGCCATCTAGTATCACTAACACAGATGCTGGCTCTGCAGTGACAGGCCAATGGCGTATTATTGGGAGAACTTGTCAAGACTACTTACCGGCACAAACGTTATCAGAACGTCCCCAGATTCTATAGATTCTGCAAAAGCTATGCTGCAATTCTTTGTAAAGATCACAAAACACGAAAATAGACTAGTTATTCGAGCTTCAAACAAATCAGAAAGTAGAAAGATTTTTGAACTCGCCGCGCCGATGAGGTCAAGGAAAATAATAACATTTAATGCCAATTTCTGATTGGTCCATATCATCGGCTTGAAGTTAGTAGCTAGTAGTAGACATTTTTTTAGCTATGGTATCCTATAGATTTGTGAAGGCAAATCGTTATTTCGTACAGATCAGTGAGGCGAATCAATGACAAACTTCTGTAACGAGATCTAGAACTCAAAACGCTGTTTGTATGAAAGATTTGATAGTAAAATACAATAAAAATATATATATTTTTTTTTTCAATGCAAATCAGGGGCGTAAATCCGTACCGAGGAGTGGGGGGGATGATCGGCGATAGGGGGGGTTTTAACATTTATAAATCGGGCCGAAAATTTCGCAACGACTCAGCCGACCGCTAAATAAGCGGGGGGGGGGGGGGGGGGGGGGGGGGGGTAAGAGGACATTTTTTTGGTCTCCAAAAAATTGCAACGACTCAGCCAACCGCTGAATAAGCGGGGGGGGGGGGGGGGGGGGGGGTAATGGACACTTTTTTTTTGGTCTCCAAAAAATCGCAACGAACGCAACGACCGCTGAATAAGCATTTTTTTTCAGGGGGGGGGTGATATCAGGGGGGGATGTTTGTACAGGCCATCCCCCCCTACTTCAAGCCAGGGGGGATGCAGCCCCCCCATCCCCCCCGGGATTTACGCCCCTGATGCAAATATAATTTGTTTGGCTTCGTCGTATAAAAAAAATATGGCCTTGCATGATTTGATTTCGCTGGTTTTACTGTTGAAAGTCGTGCCTCCGAAGAAGTCAGAATCATCGTTTTGGGAGATGCATGGTGGCATATATTGGCCAAATTAAAAAAAAACGTCTAATGTCCAGAACTTACGAGACATTAAGAAACTTTAATGCTATTTACCTCCACATATAGTCCCTCATTTGACTGAAAATGGTTCCATGTATTTATCTTTGTCTGAGTTGGAAACTTTTCAAAGATGGCATTATTATGTGATTTAACTGTAGGCCTACAAATATGCGGTTGTTTAAATAAATGAAGATATTAAAGTGCAAATTACATGAAGACCTATGGATGAATTCATTCAAAAGCATTTTAGGTGTATTTTTTCAAATTGAAAATTCTTGTTCTTTTGTTGTTGAAAATATACATGTATTTTGAAAAACCACATACAAAATCGAAAAAAAGAAGAGAAAAAATTATTAAGGCTACCATAGCTCACTTTTCCAAATTTAGAATCAAAACCAAGCATCGCATCATAATTTGAACGATTCGGAGTCCGTGACAATCAAATTTCAATCTTCGAATATCTTTGCGATCTCAACACTTCATCATGAGTAAAGCACATCCACCAGAACTTAAGAAGTAAGTTTATATAAAAATTGTGTTTCATACAATCTACGTGGTTAAAAAACTGAAATATTAAATATATTTTGTCACAAATTATTCGTCCATTGGGTCACTGTGCATTATCGCTTTTATTTTACGAACCCAACTCATTTAGTGGATGAGACATTAGACATTTAATGATTTTTCCAAGGTCATAACGGGAATGAAGTCATTGTTATTTTAATATTTCTGTCATCCTTTTGTCTTTATCAGATATTAAATGTTGCTGACTTAAGCCAGGGCAATTATTGAATATGAACGATCGTGCATTCACCACACGTTCAGTCCCGTTCATGTTATTTCATGTAGGGTCGAATACGACCTGCCTTTGCATGAAGACTTGGCGGCGCTTGTTCACAACTCGCGTAGAGTAAAGGGCGCTTGTTCAGAAGCCAATCCAAAATTTGACCCGTAACTCTGCCGTGGAGATACCCCACTAAAACATACCCAAAATGAAGTAAATATTCATCAAATGTTTAAACAAAAATCATGAGTTAAAAGTCGTTAAGTTTATTACCTGTTTCGTGTCAATTTTCTTGTTATTTTTGAAGTATTTTTCGGAAAAACATTGATATTAGTATACACATTTTCACAGGTTTCACAGCAAACAGCTGCACAATACAATTGCATACCGATGGTGGGTTGCGGGCGGGCGCGCGCCTGTGTGAAGCTATCTACCGTAAAAATGTCTCGGATCCTCATTACGGTAGATAACTTCACACAAGCGCCCGCCGTAGCTAGGATGCAGGCGCGGGAGCATGCGTGAAGTTATCATCTGTATTAATCGACTTCACGCACGCTTGCGCGCCCTCACCCTGGCCCTTCGTATGAAGGTGAGGCCTAACCCTGTAAGTTGGGGCTTGGATCGGAAGATCGGAGCGACACCCTCGCACTTATGATCGGTATCGGATCGGAAGATCGACCAAAAAAATCGGCTGATTTTCTTCTTTTTTTTTTTTTTTTTAAATGACGAAAATTTTCAAGTTTTAGACTATCAAATGCTAAAAAGAATTCATGGCTGGGATTATTTTGTCATTTGGAGTTGTTGTAGACCATGTTTGTTGGTATTTAGTGCCTTTTCATGACTTTGAAATTAATAATATTGGTCTAAGAGAAGTGGCAAAACATGCGGGCCACCATCTTGGATTATAATGTTGGCATGCAAAAATCGGTTTCCCCGATCATTTTTATTGATCGGCGATCGGAAATTATTATCCGATCACCCCTGATCGGATCGGTATCGGCGTCCGATCCGATGATCGTTTACAGGGTTAGTTAGGTAAAGTTAAGTAAAGCTAAAGTTCTTTGTGCAACTTTTTTGGAGTATTTTTTCATAAAAATTTAACTCAAGGGAGCTTCAACGCCGAAGTCAGAGCTCCAGAGCCCGGATAGGAAAATGATTCAAACAACAGATTGGGTCTCTTTTTTTTTTTAATGTAAAGAGGTAGTAATTACAATTTTGACTTAAGATGTTTTTAGACTCCTCTGGGCATCCGTCCAACCACTCAAAATTGTAATTTGAATAGGTCTTTGATGGATAAAAAGGGTGATTCCTCGTCCTAACCCTATTCATCCATGTATCGTCGATTCAGCATGGCAAAGAGAAGATATGCATGTGCGGTACTGGCGCAGCAAATATGAATATTCATGCTATAGAACGCCATTTTGGTCGAAATTGCTGAATATGCATGAGGTTGACAAAAAGAGCCCATGCATTATTTATACAAGTGACGCACTTCACACATAACTGACGCACACTAAGCATAGCAAGTAGAACTTTACGTATTGATTGCTGTACATTTAGATAACACGCTCCCATTAGCCGATCCGCTCAAGAGGCTTCGAATTTAAGTGAGAGAGGGCCTACCGTAAATCTCTGTGTATAAGACGCACCCCTATTTTTGGGGCCGAGAAAAAATTATAAAATCTGTGAAATGAGTTCTGATAGTTCATGAACCCAGAAATTATGTAGTGCACATGTAGGTAAGGGGAGTTTGAATCTCTTGGTTTGAGAAAATCTGTGAGTGTATATGATGTTAACCAAACTAGTGGAACCTCTGAGTACTTCATGAGGAAAACACTTGCCCTCTCTGATACACTCCAGGTTTTTGCCTCTTCCCTCCAAATTTCAAACTTTTAGGAGGATTTCTAAGTTATGGTTATATTACTGTAAATCTCTGTGTGTAAGACGCACCCCTATTTTGGGGGCTGGAAAAAAAAAGTTTGTTTTTGGCCGCTTCTGTTGGCAGCAAGCCAGGTCCATGTTCAAAAACCCATGTGGGGAATGACCTTTATTTTACTGCGAGGTGCAGTAATAATAAATAATAGTTACAATGTCGTTTTTTAAAACTAAAGATGACGGACAAATTTTCATTCAAGTCCAAACAGAAATCCGGACATACAGGTAGTGTTGTCCTAGTTTCCAAGCGGTGAGTCAACACACTGTGTATGACTGAGCTGGGAGATATGCATAATGCCAGGTGGAGGGGCATATATTGACTCTTAAAAAAAAATATTCAGTTTGTACCTTAAATATGATGAAAATGAGAATTTTTTTAACTTAAAAAATAGTTGTGTAAGACTTAAACTTAAGTGAAATACTTAACCTTTTAAGGATGCTGAAAAAAATCAATGACAAACAGGGTTTGACTGAAATATGATTTCGCATTTCGGTATCAGATCAAACAGAAAATTGCAAGCTTTCTCCTCGCACTAATATGTTATAACGTTGAGCGAATGGTAGCCAGCAATAGCCAACAGAAGGGCCCTGGTAGGCGCCAGTGTATGACAATGATGCTGAGATCAGATTAACGTAATGCGCATGCGCTGAATGTAAGCTAAAGTTCTACGTGTAGGGCTAGGCTAGGTGATAATATGAAAAATTATATTGATATTCCCTAGCCTTAATTGGCACCCATACCCCTGTGTGAAGAGGCAGGTAAACAAATTATTTGAAATCGCCTCTTCCTGCACGCGATGAACATTGCACACTGGCTTCAAAGTTCCTTAGTGGACTCTTCTTTCTTCATACAATTTTTTTTGCATTACCAACTTTACGATAATAGCGATTAGTTGAGTATTCAAAGGCGCAAGCACAGAGTTCGCTGAATTTTAGAGAACTCCCTGGGCGCGCGCCTTTTTACACTAACGCAAATACACTTGGCGAGTATCCAAATTTAACCTCTTTCTGTTTTCATTTTTTCTTCCAGGTTCATGGACAAGAGATTGTCATGTAAGTATCTGGATTATCTTTATCTTGTGGTACGAGTGAGAATATATGATATGTTTGTTAATGAACTATTAGTGTGTCCAACATCAAACTTTGTAAGTGGCTTGCTGCGATGAAATATAGTTTCTTCATGATGAAACCATCTGAATTATTATTTTGTACATGTGTACAGGTGTATCATCTAAGTTTATAAGGAAAAAAAGCAAACGGCGTAAATTGATTATGATATATTCTACTACTGGTACATCCATTTAAATGGTCATCATACGCTGTACTTTTAAATCTTTCATTTGTGAACCCATCAATATATCATCAAATTATTTTTGAAACAGTAAATATAACTATTATCTAAAATTGATCAGAGATTGTTATAAGTTTTTAGCGGATCATTTCTTGCTTGATAGTGATTTTTTTTCCTTCTATTCTGTGCCAAATTCAACCCAAACAGAAATAATTTGTTAATGGACAAAAATAAACAAAATTCATGTATGAAATTGCTGTGCTCCTTCTCATGGTAGTCAATTCATGTCATGTTTGATATTATTTTTAGGATACCATTTTTCATTTATTTGGGAATACATGAATTGTAGGTTGAATGTGTTTTCGTCTATCTTTTTAATTGGACAGTGAAGCTGAATGGCAACCGTAGAGTGACTGGAGTCCTTCGAGGATTTGACCCCTTCATGAACCTTGTAATCGATGAAGCAACGGAAGATATCTCAACTACACAGAAGAATGACATCGGCATGGTGGTAAGCAATTAGTCTTCTCTTAGCAATCGTACAACATCCAGCGACAGTTGTTATGTGGCCAATTCCTACACAACATAATTCTTCCTTCAATCCTGGACCACTATAGCTAACCCTAACCCTATGTACAATACCTAATGCCAATTATGACCCCTAGGGCCTATCCTTACTGTGTAGTGTGTACCATTGACAAATTAAAGCCTGGAGCTGAAGAAAATGTCAGAGCACCCTCTCTGCTTTCATATTAAAAAATCTGTATGTGCAAAAAGAAATGAGAACTTGAATTTGTTTTGGAATGTAAACAAAAGTGAAGTATGACCATGACTTGATATCATTCCTCTCCCTTTTTTCCTTTCGGTTTTTCCAACAGGTTGTGAGAGGAAATAGTATCATCCTTCTTGAAGCCCTGGACAGAGTCTTATAGCGATAGACATCCATAGACCGGACCAGAAGTCATTCATCAGTTCCATTGACTAGTACCCAATTGGAAAGTTGGAAAAGGACACCACTTATACAGTCAACATTTGAACTTCACAAATTCAACAAGATTCACCAGAAATAACCATATCGTGAACAATACATCAAAGCTGTTGTCTGTCGAAATTCAGATGGTGTTAATCCCACAATCATGTGATTTTTTTGGAGAAAATCAAACAAGAATGGAAAGTACAGAAGTCCAACTGTAAATAAACATGTAAATAGATTTGTGTCATTGATGGAGATATGTTTGTTAGTGTAAAATGTAACTTAGTTGATGAGGGTTGGTTGGGCAGGGAGGTTTTTGATAGATTTTGTGAACACATTACTGTATTTATATTTTGGCACAATGATGGTTTTACAGAGAACGCAGGATATTTGGACATTCCTTTAAAAAATAGCACTCGATGCTCTGTCTGTAAAAGATTTAGTTTCTTGGAATTATACAGAAAATGTGCATCATTTTTCAATTTGATTGTTATTTTACCTTGCTAGTTCACAATGCAAAGGACATCCTTTAGAATCAATGCAACTGTCTTGCAAGTGCTACTACATAATTCAAACATACAGTGGTTGTGTTCTGTGGATTTCCAGTAAGTCATAATTATTTCAGACAATGCTATTTATTGCTTCTTGTTCATTTTGAAAATATTTTGAAAATATTTTCTTGGAATAATATGCAGCCTTCTTTTATTTCTGCATGTAGTATTTAGTAGATGAATCAGTGGCAACCAATGGTTTGCAAGAGCCATTTTAAGATATTCATTTGCACACACATCTTCTTCACAAATGGAGGTGAGGGCGGTTGTTACAGATGGTTTTACTCTGTACTATTCATAAATTAGACAGCGGTATGTATCCTGTGACACTCATCAATTTTTGTTTGTATTTTCATTTTGTTCAATAAATTCAGCTTGTACATTTTCATAAAACATGGTTTCGTCATTCTTTTGCTGGAAGTAGCGGTAGGGAATTTGATCAGAATGTAATTATTGTAGGGCAACACTCTTTTAACAGTTTAGAGTGTATGCGATGCATGAGAGCTACTCAAGACCCATGTTAGAATTTTGTTAGAATGAATGAATATCCGGATACATGGTTCATCATGTATATTATGTGCCTGGCTGAATGGTGTGAACTTGAATTGCAGTGAAACTTTAAAGGGAGAGTCTACTCTGATACTAAGTTGGTTTTAGTAGAAGCAGAAAAATACGTCGGTGAAAGTTTGAGCAAATTCCGATGAAAAATAAGAAAGTGATAAATTTTTAAAAAGTTGCAATCAATCAAACACACATATGCAACTCGGACGAATCTTGCGAGATTCCCTCTCGTTGGCTCTGTACTTAAAAAAATCTATTTTCCCAAAAGAAAATATCAAATCATACATGCACCTTGAATACAATTACCGATATTGCAAATATACCCCTGTATGAAACAAATCTCTTTGTTCATCAATGACTAAGAAAATGAAAGTTCATGAAATTTCTGTACAAAGCAAATTCGAGAGGACCTTGCAAGATACGTCAGTGTTCCTAATTTGTGTTTTACTGATGACAACTTTCAAAATTGGTAACTTTCCTACTTTTAATGGGATATTGCTAATACTTTCACCAATATGTTTTTCTTCTGCTTTTATTAGTACCAGCAAATTATTAGGGTGGACTTTCCCTTAACATTTTGAAATAATAGGACGAGAAGAAAAAAAATTCTGAGTCATGTAGATGAAATTTTTAAAAAAGGCTCTGAATTTTGAATTGTGTACATCTGGTCAAGCATCTGTTCCTGCTCTTACAACTGGCAAATAGTGTAACTGAGATGGGTGTTTTTTGTTTAAGGGGGGGGGGGGGGTGGCTGTAATGTATACACATGAATTGAGGAAGAACAGGTATTCTTTTTTGTTAAATACAAACATCTGTCATTTAATTAACTGTTTCATGATTAATTTATTATAAACTGGAAAGTAAATGTAGTTTGGTTGGCCAATTTTTCCTTCTCATATTGGCCCTGTTGAAATAAAGTAGTAGTGACAATATATTCTGGAATTGCACAAAAATGGACAAGAATAGAACTACATGAAATTGCCTTGTTTTCTTCAAACATTTCATAATTTAATGAAATATATACATATTTTCTCATTTACATACAAGTGTAGGCATATGTACAATATATTACATAGTTAAAATGTGAATAAAGTTAACAATTTGGACGGAATGTAATCGGTATGAGTGGAAATTCAAAATCGGGGTAACATTTTTCAGGACTTGGAGAGTGACTGGTTATAGTTATTAGAAATATGCTTTAAAGGATGAACTTGTTCATAAATACTTTCAATTACTTCAAACTTGCTGTCTTTGATGATCTGAACACTATTTATCACCTGACATAGAAATACTATCAATATACACATTCTGCGTTCTGACTATTGAATTATATAAATATACTGTGAGGTTTGTAGGGAGGAATCATCAGTAATTTGATTATATTTGTGAACTGGATCTTTCCTCTAAATATAAATGAAATGAAACCTTTCCTTACAAAATTTATAAAACAACTTTTTATAAATTTAAACAAATGTAATGGGAAATCCATCTTAAACTGTATCACGTGTATACACAACATTAAAACAATTTGGTAGATTCTATTACATCTTCAAACATGGTACACACAAATTCATTTCTTTTTCATTCTGTTCTCCGAGGAGGAATTGATACAGAATTAATAAGAAAATCAAACAGCTTTTAATTTTATTCAGAAAGCATTGCAAAGAAACCATATGTGTACTTTTAATACACGGAAGTGACAACATATTAAAAAGACTTAAATTTGGAGGGGTCACCTCATGTAGGTCCTGATCAGTTGCATCCTTTTGCTTGTGTATTACTTTCCTTATGATGAAAAGTGCACTTTTAGTCCTTTAGATCATGTTGTTACACACATCATTTAGTGGGGTCACTGTAAATTAATATAACACATCTTCTACAAATATTCCCCTATTCCTCTTCCTCTCTCATTCCCCCAACGTTGAATATTCTATGATTTACTCCCATCTTGTTCACTCCCTGCACCCTCTGATAGAGGGGGAGTAGGGGGTCTCTTGATGGGGAAGGCGAACCCCTCGTGGACCCTCAGCTGACCCTGCTCCTTCAGGGTCTCAGAGATCTGGAGAAGACGGTTGTACTTGGAGATCCTCTCGCCTCGGGCAGGAGCACCAAACTTGACAAATGTAGCTCCAATACCAACGGCCTGTAACAGATAAAAAGGCATCTTATTAGTATTTCAATATTCAAATTTGTACATTTTCAGCTGAACTAGCAACGAGGTGTCCAAACACTACACTGTTTCCTCCTTGGCCCTGTCTTACAAAGAGTAGATATCAATCGCAAGTATGTACAAAAGAGATAGGAGACTGCAAACTTGTGATTGATTGGAAGACTTGCGATGATTTGGATCAATCGTAACTCTATGTAAGATGAGGCCCAGGATTATACTCCTTGTAACATCATTACCAGTTCAAAGGAGGAAAGCATTGCCAAGCATTCATGATTAACCTGAAAACGTCACACCTCTTAACACAAATCTTATTTTTGATGTGATATGTGATGGTGGATTACACAGTGCACCATGCAGTCTTAGATAAGAATATAAATTGAGAAGTAAACTTGTTAATCAACAGACCCAGATAAACGGAACATATTGATCCTCAAGAGTGTGAGCTTGAACATTTTTGGTCGGTTGGCCTTAAAAAAAGTTCACAATAACATTATTAACAAAGCCCAACCATCTTAAACACGTAGTAAATTGTACTAGTCTCTATAATGCCTATTCAAATGAACACATCAAGATGTTGATCTCCAGGAAAATACTGATATGTCTACATGTTTATTAAGTTTGATACTTACTAGGTCTGCAAGGAATGTGTCAGATGTATCGCCAGGTACACTGGAAATTGCTGTGATTGAAGCCTCCTCTGTCATGGAAAAGTTGAAAAGATCAGTGTAAGCTATTGCATAACATTTCTTCTCCTGTATATTGTCGTATATGTGTTCTCTGATCTTTATTTAATCCTTCACGCTGATACTAATGCTGATAGTAAGAATAATTGTTTAAGAAAGTAATTTAATCCTTTACAAAAGTAAGAGCAGTAGCATTATATCTTAAGATCAGACGGCATTTTACTGCTTCAAGCTGTATGTATTTTACAGAAGGATTAGTCAAAATAGGGCAGTCGCGTTTGCTGTTTACAAGCTCACAGTCATTATCACTTACTGGGAAAGAACTTTTCTGAAAATGATTCTGATGCAAAATCAATCATATAACTGTACAAGTGATCTTCCATAACATGAAAAACAATTACATTCTGGGAAAGAGGCAGAAATCAAATAGCTTGGGCTAAATATCGACTGCTCAATTGTCATTATCCCTACATTTCGAGGTTCAGTGACACAAATACGTAACTCCATATTTTGCCAAAATAAGTAAATGATATCAAAATGTTCAGAAAAATGTGGGCTTTCCAGAAAACTCAAAAACTTAACTCCACCCAACACCCAATGGAAGTCAATGGATAGTGAAACATAGACTTAACTCCTTAAGGCCCAAGTGCTCAGTGACACATAAACCACTTTTTCTCAAAATGGCCAAAATGGAGTTACGTCGTTGACACTGACCCCTTAATTTCTTCCCCTTATCATTATTGTACCTTTGATGATTGTAGCTGCCAGGATGATGTTTGTTACGGTGGTCATCTGATGCATACGTAGCGAGGCACCGCTCGCTGCCAGCTCACCAAAGCCTTCTTGAACAAACCTCTCCACACGGGGGTAGACATGCTCCCCTATGATGTAACACTTCTCTGACAGACGCTCACAAAGTTTGCTCCAGACCTCGGAATCCTTGGATCAAAGATTGATAAATAACATTCAATCCAATTCTCATTTATTTCATTCTCAGTTAAAAATTATATTAGTACAAAAGAAACAAAATACTACATAACAAATTTAGAAAATGAAATGAGGAACTACACAGCCCTTAGGCCTTGTACAAGCGTAATTCCAAAAGCAATAAATAATATGTATAATAATACCTTGCTCCCTTTTTAAGAAATAGTGAGAACAAATCTTGTATTGTCACTTCCACTGTTCATTTGAAAGGGAACAAATAGAATAGAAGAAATCCTAATTGATCCTTGAAATATTTCTGTTACACAGTTCATATCCCCTTTTTTTTTCTTGAATTTTCCACTTTGTTCTAACCCTTCTTTACCTTTTTAATATGTAATAAAATACACCCTGATTAATTGTTACAGCATTTAAGTTTCATACATCATCCTTAGTCTTCCAAGTTTCTGTTCACACTCACTGACATTTATTCATCTTCTTCCTTCATTCCTTATGATTCCTTCTCTGTCTCCAGCTTATGATTCATTATTTTTATAGAATAACCCTTCAATTTTATAACTACTGGATAATTGTTTTGAAATATCAGCATAGAATTCAATTATATCCTCTATCTTATGATCTTATGGTATCTATCCTCACTATCCTCCAAAGGCTATATTTTTACCTGTTTTCTGAGTGGGTCGATCAATGCAATGATTGCTGGGTAACGGTTGATGATGTCAGCATAGAACTCAATCATATCCTCTGATGTCTTGAGCATACCAGTCATGACCTCATACTTGCTCTTTTCCTGAAAACAAAATGGAATTGTACAAATAAAAAATCAGATGTGTAATTCAATATATTAATGATATGCAATGTGAAGCATAATATCCAACTCCAGTGCTTCATATTTTCAATTAAACCTGTATAGTTCACATAATCATAATCATATTTTTAAAACCACATCATAAAAATATATATACAAAGGTGGGTCCCTTGAACATTCATTTTCAAAAACTCGGGAGACAGCCCCAAAATTGAACGCTTTAAAATTGATAAGGTACATGTATATAATACAAAAGTTAGCAATGAAACTTTCTAGAGCAATGGCTTGAAAACATGTGAAATGACAACAGGTAAAGTGATTTAAACAGCATCTAAATAGAAGCTAATGCAACATAATTTATAATTGATTTGTTTAACATTGTAAGCATCTATTATCATGGAAACATTAAAACAGTTACAAACTAGAACCCTTGGTAGATTGTGATACTTACTGGCTCATATATCTCATGTGCAGCACAATTCAAAGCAATGTAGATGTCTTCTCCTGGCGTTAGTTCCAGGGCTGTAACTGCTTCTTGGACTAGGTCTAGGAACTGTTCCTGACGATCGTACTGGGGCGTGAAGGTCCCATTGTCATTGACATAGTATCCTGGAACCTACATGAAACAAACAAAAGAGCAGTCTTAGTTTTGTGTAGGGACTTGTGACTGGAAGGACTGGACAGTGTGGATTTGATGCAACACTCAACTTATAAAATGAGATAGAGAGAGAGAGAGAGACAGAAAGAGAAAGAGAGAGAGAGAGAGAGAGAGATTGGCACAGAGAGAGAGAGAGATTGAGAGAGAGATTGGGAGAGAGAGAGAGAGAGAGATTGGGAGAGAGATTGAGAGAGGGAGAGGGAGAGCAGCGAAGGAATGGAAATCAAGCCATCGTCATCAGTGGTTTATAATATAAATGTATTACTTGATTTAATCTGATCATCTTTTACTTTTTATGAAAGAATCATCAACTAAATAATTTGAAAATATCTGTCTGCTGATAATTTCTTTCATTGTATGTGATACTCAAGCTGAATACTGAGAACCATATAAAAGGCCGCACTCCATTTTAATGGATATGGGTCCAACCCTGTCCTAGTTCTCAACAAAAATGGAATCACAGCTAGAGCAATAAACAATCAAACATATACAACTGAATGACTTACCCCCAACTTAGTAAAGAGGAGCTTTCCAATTTGGTGATACACACGGGTCACTTGTTTCATGCCCTAGGTAAGAAAAGACATTCAAAAGAAATGATTAAGAGTTTTCATAACCCTGGAAACAAAGGTATGATCAGGGCCCGTTGCATAACGCTAAGCATTGATGGTAACATCCATTAAAACCTTGATTTGATTGGCTATTGAGCAATGTTGCCATGGTAGTTAATGTTAATGGCAAAGTTACCATCGGTGGTAAGTTTTGTGCAACCGGGCCCTGATCTTATGGTACTTGGAATGAAATTGTCATCTGAATCTTGATTGATAGAAGGAGAACAGTTAAGATTGAATGATAAACTTGCCTCAACTTAAGACTCGCGTTCTTATACTACTCTGAAATCATTATCAATACTTTCTTAGCATGTCAGTACTTTTATCATAACCATTATCATATTCATGATCTTATAATAATCAGACCACATAAATAACGTTTAATGATGACCCCATATTTCCCCTGGCGAAATTTACTTGGCACTTAATTTCATCAATATTTTAGGATTTGGGTTAGAGATGCAATTAGGTTTTTGGTAAGGTTTAGAGTAAGGTATAGTGAAACCTGTCTATAAGTATAAAGACCACCCAAGGGAGATTTTAAAAAGTTGTCTTTAAAGGCAGGTGGTGTTTATGTACAGGTTCCTTTAACACATGTTTCAATGAGAAACCATTTTCAAGGGGAACAAAAAGTGTGGTCTTTCTATACAGGTGGTCACTAAAACAGGTTTTACTGTATACTGTTTAGTCCAGTGAGGAAGGTAGATGCGTGGTTCCTCTAGGAAATTGACTACAGAGAAATTGTCAGAAGAGCATGTGCTGTAGAACTGAGATACCTACCTCTTCCAATGGTAGTCCTGGTTTAGGTAGGATCAGGAGTTCCTTGATTAGGTTCTGTTTGCCTGGTGCTGGTTTACCAGAGCTCAATACACTGACCATAGGCATAGGCATTGTGAATACATCCACTTCCTAAACAAAAATAAGAGTGTAAAATGGGAATCATTAATCAAACATACTGGTTTACCAGAGCACAATACACTGACCATAGGCATAGGCATTGTGAATACATCCAATTCCTACACAGATATAAGAGTGTAAAATGAGAATCATCACACATATCAACATAAAAATAATCACAAGATGTATTAGTAGAAAATACAAATATTATTGCAATACAATTAGCAATACCATTTCTTCCAGAATAAGCTGCATTACTGACTATTCACATATACACACGGATGATAGTGTGTTTGCACTACAGCTTGTTTCTTTGGTGTCATTCTCAATTATTTGTTTTTTGTATGTAATCATAAAAATAGTGATTATGTGACGTTTTGGCTCTGATATTACTGCGTATAAGCTTTGTAAATAAAACAAACATTTTAAGAATGAAAAATGTGATCGCTCATTGCTTGAAATACTACTTTATATCCATTGCTTAAGATTTTCAGCGATGCGACTGAAACTATATCATACAGTCTTATCAACGAACAGCAAAATCTCTATTTGTTGAAACAAACTGATGACATATTGACTACTCATAGTTTGGCCAACCCGGTTCGAGTTGGACACAAGATGGCATCTACTGCTTTGTTGGGCAAGCACAAAACAAAAGAATATATGCCATGTTGTGACCCAGTGAAATCAAGTTGGCCAAACTCTGTGTATAGATGGCTCTGGGACTACACATACCACATTGCCGGCAGCATTGCAGATGTGTTCATAGAGTTCCACCTTCTTTACCGCTGCCCCCGCCATAGCAACCGCCTGAGACACGGCACATGCTGCACTGCATGCTGGGTACAACGGTTCCCTCGGCTCCTCCAGGGCTACTATGCCTGACCTAGCGCTCCCTGCCTTCTTCTTCCCCTTCGGAGAGATGGTTTTCTCCTCTTTGGCGGGTTCCTTGGGCTCCTGGTTGAGCTCCTCCTCGATCCGTTTGAGCCGCTCGTCCTCCTCCTTCTGGTCAGCCTCGGCTTTCAACTTGTCAATCAGTGTTCTGAAGAAAAAAAAGTGATGTTTTTACAATTAAAATGAGAGATTCTCTAAGGCGCAATGCTAACAGGTGTTCACTTGTAGAGTGTCTTTACAATACAGAATGATGCCAACAGTGTAAAGCAGGACCTCTCATGTCAAACAACCCCTTCTATTATGGTGTGTGCGGAGCCCTGTATTATTATCGTTGTCAAGTAACTTTTTTTATTACCTGATAAGTCAAGGCAGTTTATGTTCTATGATCTAACATTACATACAGTTGCATGATTTCTCCTAACCAATACCAAATTGATATACATTTCTTAAATTTGAGATCATTTTCAAAATCACCTTGGAAATAAAATATCCTAAAACATCTGTAAATTTACAGTATATACTGCCTGTCAGACTAAACTAAGTTTGTTAGCCACTACAACTGGAACTCTATAAAATGTCTGTATAATGGAATTTGTGACAAATAATGAAATAAGGATGACTTCAACCATCTATAGAAGTAAGTATGGTAGGTGCATTATTTCTATACTTACAAGACAATATCATCAGCCTCTTTCTGATCTGTTGGATCTACGCCACACAGTGCCTCTGTGAGTTGACCATTGATTAGTGATACCGCAGCTCCTGTATTTTGTTGTCTTTCTTTCTCTTCTGCTTCTCTCTTCTCCAGGGGTACGTTATCAGGGTAGTGGTTGTAACTGCTGGCAGTGGCAGTGGAAAAATGCTGATAAAAAAAATGATCGCATAACACAATAAGTGAGATACAAAAGAGAAAAGTACACCCCCTCCCCAATAAAGCACAAATAAAAATAAAGCTGAATCCACTTTTGATGAAAATTGAGTTATTGATATCATAACATTGTTCACTGAAGTACCGATCTTTCAACAACATTGTTCACCTAAATTTTGGGAGCAATTATGAAAAAATGCACCTTCTATTATCACATTACAAAATCTGGTAAACCATTCCTTTTTTCTCCAAAGTTATATAAACTGATTTAGCTCCTTTTGGAATTAAACTCTTCAATTGTAGGTGCCGTAGGTATGTAGATATATATAATGGATACGCATGGGTTTGTACAAATAAGTTTATCTGGCAGTGCCGTTGTTTGACTTTGTTTAATAGAAAACACTCAACGAAGTCATGTCTACTTCTTCATTGCACTAAGGGCAAAAAGAAGAACTTAAACTAAAAACAAAATTAAAAAACATCTTTCAGGAAGGTTAGAAAATGGCACTTGATGCAAATAACAAAATTTCTGTCAATGATCTATCTTATTTAAAATGTAATGAGGGTCGTTAGCTGGACCAAAAATAAATTTATAATGTTTTTATGGTTTGTCAGCTGGACTAGCATTATAATCTTCATTTAGACTATTAAACATGAACAATAGTTTATACACTTCGCTGATTTAATCCAAAAATATTTGTTCAACAACAACATTCCTTATCCTACCTTTTCCAAACCTTTGATGATACAGGAGATATCTGCTTGAACTGTGGGTTGACCTTTGCTATCGTAGACCTCTCTCCCGCTTACTTTGTGGATCACTGGAGGCTTGGCCTTGCTCTCAAAATATTCAGACTGTTAAACATTTTGGAGAAAATTGGAAAGGTATATTTAATATTCTATCTAATAAATTCTTATCTTGTGCTCACTTTAGTAGCTTTTGAAATCAAGACTGTTGTAAGTTTAAATAAATTATTTTAAAAATTGGGAAATGAATGATTTTTCAAAATAAAGTTTCATCAGAATTTCATCTTATTACTGGAATTGGCAACACAATGATCATTTCATCTGCAAGATTGTGCTTTTATTCATGCATTTATTACGGAGTCAGGAGACTGTTGTTAATGTATGCCCTTACAAAATCAAAATAAGATAGCTTCAAAGGATACAACTCTATTTTTGTGATAGTTCCTAATCATTGTGTGCCAAAAGATCAACTCAAACTTTTAAAGTTATCTTTCTGACTGTTTACAATCATGAAATTGCACCCGTATAGGTGTGTAGATACATATGTTTGAAAGTTTCTGATTGTTTGTTTGTTTGCAAACCAAATTATCTTACCAGATAGCCATAGACATCAACAGGGCTTTCATGAAACATATTATTGAGAACTTCCTCAATCTTCTCTGGTACTTGATTCTCTTTGTAGAAATGGACTGCTCTCTGTTTCATCTCATAGAATTCCCTTGCACTCCTCTCTGAAGCTCTGCTGGCAGCCATCTTGGATTCTTTTGTACTCCTCACTACCAAGCTTTAAATGTTTAGACTCCTGTAAAAAAAAGGGGAAAAAAGAAGATATTCTCTGACCCCTCACAATTTTGTTTAAGAATAGGATTGGGTTTTTAGTTAGCATTAGATTTAGAATTAGCTTAGAAACATAAATCTTTGGATTTATTTAGCTACATTGGTGTAGTATTGATAAATCCAAACTATTGGGACTAGACCAAAATATTAGTCCATTTCATTTGGGGATATTTTCCGCTGAGTCTATTACATCTGGCTTCAACTAATCCCTCGAAGGAGAGCATCACAGACAAAACATGTTTTAAAAAACCTCCAATGCAGCCTTGGCCCAAACAGACAGATTTTTCTGTCTCCAAAAAACACATAGTCATAGATGATTGATAGACATAGACAGTCTACTCTTAATTTCTCAAATGTGTGGGATCGTTAATACAGGCATTCATCTCAAAGTTTAATGTTCACTCGGTCATATAGATCGAGATCTACATGTACATCTTGAGATCGACAAAACATTTACAAGTCTATAGTATAGTCTATAGTAGTACTAGTAGTATTTTGTCCATTCATCTGTTCATAAAAATGTATAATGATCATTATCATTTATTATTTTATTTAGAGTTCTCTCTAGAAGAAGTTTAGAAGTTTTTTGTGAATAGGGTTGTTGTTGTTGTTGTGTTTTGAGTTATTGGCGATTAGTCAGTAATTTGACTATTGTCGCCAAACTTTACGGCACGTGTTAAATCTCTCAATTTTGTATTTTTTTTAAATATATTTATTTCGTTTTATATTTATCTATCTTTTAAGATAGTATCGAAAAATAATATCGTAAGCAAAACATTCATGGGCTTTGTTAGTATTTCTTAACAGTACGTGCAGATTATTTGTTATATCACATACCGTTGTCATGCCAGAACTCGGACAACTTTTTGTATTATTGACAACAAAATAATTTAGAGTCTTATCACCATTTCTGATACCATGTAATTTGAAGCAAAATGTCTGGCCTTTCTCCTGATAATATTTGTTTGTCCTCTCGATCTGTTAATCGCCAGTGGCGAAGCTTTCGCCGAACGTATGTTTCATGCCAGAACACGCACACAATATGCTAGAACATGAACACTAGATGGCGACATTTCAGTGTTTACCCGATATTTTCGCCGTTGGCTGACTTTTTAGAATTATTTTTATTTCTCGACGAAATACAACATTATTTTATTCTATAGAATGTGTTTTTAGGCTGGCTTTTAATTTTTTAAATATATATTTATATTTATATTTATTTATATTTATATTTATATATTAAGACAGTGAAATCATTGAGTTGTTCAATTATTTTTTAAATCTGTGTTATAATAATTATTTTTCTCTCCTTTTTGCAAAATATGGTTATCCAGAAAATGTTGATCTGACAATCATGCTGGCACAGCTTCCTCAACAGAAAATACAGACATCAGACACACATCAAGACACACACACACACACACACACACACACACACCCACACACACACACACACACACATAATTGGATATCTAGGCAAATAAGGAAAAAAATAATTCAAACAATTTTGATTTGATCAAAAGGATGTCACTTTTTTATTTATATATTTCGATTACACTTTTATCTCATCCTTTTATCCAAAAACATTGAAAACAATTCAGAAATGTATAATGAATAATAGATAATATTTTTACATCATTTTACACAAAAAACTAAATATCGTTATCAACAAAAATGAACAAATTGTGAATAAAGTTATCAATTGTATTACTTGTCTTATATATCTCTCTCTCTCCCTCTCTCTCTTTCTTTCTCTTTCTCGCCTGCTCTCTCTCTCTCTTTTTCCTTCTCTCTCTCTCTCGATCCCTAACCCTCTCTCTCCCTCTCCTTGTCCGGCAAGTAATGAACGAAATATACAAATCGATGATCATATCATATCAGTGATTTGTACAAACTTATACATATTCATTGCTCTCCTAAAGGAGCGTTGAACAAAAATGGAAGTCACACTTAACATTTTATGCAATATGTAACATTTTATAATTTGACTTGTTGTTGCAGCTGCATCATCTGCATGCATAATGATAGTTCTTCTTTTGCAAATATAGATCTTTCTTGATCATCAAGAATGATAAATTTATCTATATATTATGTCTTAGGCCTATATTATAACAACCATTAAAATATATATGTTAACTTTAAATGGAGATAATGAAGCATAAATCACGCCCTTCTTCATTTCTGTAAAACTATATCTAGAATACTATTTAGAGAGTAATGCTTTGGACGGTGATGCAGATATTACTGTTTGAAAATGCATCATTATACATTGCATTTCTAATGAGAATTATATTTGGACTACTCAATATATACAGTGCAGTCTATACACCTGTGTAAGCAAAACATTGTTCAAGTCTTCCACATAAATCTGTATATTCTCATCGATCACTTACGAGAATAATCATGTGACAATAATTATTGGAGTTTGATTATCAACAACTCGTCACCAGGCGCGGATCTACGGGGGGGGGGGGGGTTTAGGGGGTTTAAACCCCCCCCCCCCCCCTTGGGCGGCCAGGAAAAAAAAAAAAAAAAGGAAGAAAAAAGAAGAAAAAAAAGAAAAAAAGAAAGAAAAAAGAACGCACGCTGGAGAGAAACTCTTTCAAGTGCAAATATTGTGAGAAGATATTCGACTCATCTGGTAACTTAACCAAACACATGATAACTCTGGATATAACTGTGTATTAAACTGTTACTTGATTTAAAAAGACGTTATCATGCACTGCTTTTTATGGTCTCCATTGTGTTAATAGATGCCAGGAAAACATCACTTACGGGGTTAAAAAAAAACACCCCAAAAAAAATCGGATCGCCGCTTCGCGGCTCGTGGACGATGCTCCGCATCGTCATTATTTTGGTCAAACCCCCCCCCCTTAGCAAAAAGCTAGATCCGCCCCTGGTCACCATGTAAGTACCAATACAGAATTAGCACTTGCTGCAAGTTACAAACAAAAGAAAATAAGAGTATCCGTCCATCAGTAAAAAGAATATCATTAGGAATATTCAACTTGATGATTGACAGATTGACATAGGTTTTTGGTTTCAAAGTATTTATCAATGGATACTACGGACTACTCAATATATCCAGTGCTGTCTATATACACCTGTGTAAGTAAAATATTATTATTATTATTACTTATACCGCGCTTTTCCCATAAGGCCCAAAGCGCTAACAGTTAATGAAAATGAAAAATTACATAAATACATATAATTAGAAAAAAACAGTCTTACAACAACAAATTGCAAAAAAAGATGTATTTTTAAGGCCTTTCTGAAGGTAAGAACTGATGAAGACTGCCTGATTCTAAGTGGTAAATCATTCCAACATTTTGAAGCAGATACAGTAAAATGTTCTACCACCGGCTAATGTGCGGGTAACTGAATATGTGAGACGGAGAGGATCACTGGCTGACCTCAATGCCCTGGTAGGTGTATATAAATTCAAACAGGTATGTAAATATTGTGGAGCTTGATTATTGAATATTTTGAATACAAACAAGAGTAATTTAAAAATTATTCTTTGTTTCAAAGGAAGCCAGTGTAATGATCTCAAGAGTGGCCGAGATGGATGGTCCCTAGAAACCTGAAATATCAATCGGGCTGCCCAATTTTGTAGCCGTTGCACATGAATCAATTTAGTCGAGGGAACGGTAGAGAGAAGCCCATTAATAATCAATACGGGATAGAACTAATTAACAGCGTTATGACAGGCAGACTGGTCAATAAACCTTTTGATTCTAGCGATATTCCTTAAATGAAACGTAGCCATATACTACAGATGTGAGAAATATGGTGAGACATCGACATGCAAGAATCAAATACAACGCCAAGGTTTCTTATTGTTTTTGAAGGGCTAATGAGTGTGCCACCAACATCCAACTGAACATCTGGAAGACTGCGCAGATTGTGAGCTGAAGCAGCAACAAAAAATTCAGTCTTTGAATCATTTAATTTTAACTTATTGACTACCATCCATTGCCTAATATCTGAAATACAAATTTGAAGTTTGATAAGTGCGCTATCAAGAGCTCCTGGAGTCTTAGGATTAATGGAAACATATAACTGTATGTCACCAGCATAGAGATGATAATTAATACAATGATGTCGGACGATATCTCCAATAGGAAGAGTATAAATTGATTATCCTATGGGTCCTACTATTGAACCCTGGGGGAGTCCAAATTCTATGGTTGTGAGGTTCGACAATTTGCCGGCTATGTCAACTTGGGAAGACCATCCAGAGAGGTATGACTGAAACCAGGACAAAACTGTTGACCTAACACCTGTTCTTTTGAATAAACGGGATATAAATATTTGATGATCGATCGTATCGAATGCGGCTGATAGATCTAACGGTGCCATTAGAACTACCTGGTTTGAATCAAGAGCAAACATTATGTCGTTTTTTACTTTAATTAGAGCTGACTCGTTACTATGACATGACCTATAAGCAGATTATATGCATTTACCACAATGATATGTTGTCGCCCGTATTTCCTCGTCAGTCAGCCCCCAAACTTCCGAGCACTCGAAATGCAACCATCTTGGGCAAAAATCACATCCCACCCATTTCTCCTCTTGCTCGTATTGCCCTTGGCAAATGCAGCAAATATCCTCCCCCACATTTTGTTCAATTCTGGCCTTTTTTTTGGGATGTCTTGTCTCCGCCTTTTCTCTATTTTTCCTTTCTCGCTCCTTCTCTCTATCGGCCTTTCTCGTCTCTTTCCTTTGTTGTAGCTCCATCTTCTTTCTTCTTCTCTCTTCTCCTTCTTTGTCTCGGCTCTCTTTCCTCTCCTTTAGCTGCTGCTCTTTCTCGTGTTTAATTCGCAGCCGCTCTTCTTTTCGTAGCTTCTTTCTGTTCTCCTCATCTTTTCGCTTTTCCTCTTTGTCCTTGATATAATTATGGAAAGCAACACTAGAAATGGCCTCTGGTAGTTGCTGACGACGCTTCCCCTTCTTTACCTCTACAGTGGGAAAGCGTACATACTCGCGCAAAGCGGGGGACACAAAGTCTGCAGGCACTGCTCTCGAAGATACAGGAAGCCTTGATGGAGGCCTTCCTGATGCCGAGGAGGGGAGCGATGTCGAAGTACACGGCCGAGAAAGAGGCATCACTGAAGCTGAGGATGAGAGTGATGTCGAATTACACGGCCGAGACGGAGACTGCCAGGTAGGAGGCATATCTGACCCCATGGAGGAGAGCCCTATCGACGTAGACGGCCGAGAAAGAGGCATCACTGAAGCTGAGGATGAGAGTGATGTCGAATTACACGGCCGAGACGGAGACTGCCAGGTAGGAGGCATAGCTGACCCCATGGAGGAGAGCCCTATCGACGTAGACGGCCGAGAAAGAGGCATCACTGAAGCTGAGGATGAGAGTGATGTCGAATTACACGGCCGAGACGGAGACTGCCAGGTAGGAGGCATATCTGACCCCATGGAGGAGAGCCCTATCGACGTAGACGGCCGAGAAAGAGGCATCACTGAAGCTGAGGATGAGAGTGATGTCGAATTACACGGCCGAGACGGAGACTGCCAGGTAGGAGGCATATCTGACCCCATGGAGGAGAGCCCTATCGACGTAGACGGCCGAGAAAGAGGCATCACTGAAGCTGAGGATGAGAGTGATGTCGAATTACACGGCCGAGACGGAGACTGCCAGGTAGGAGGCATATCTGACCCCATGGAGGAGAGCCCTATCGACGTAGACGGCCGAGAAAGAGGCATCACTGAAGCTGAGGATGAGAGTGATGTCGAATTACACGGCCGAGACGGAGACTGCCAGGTAGGAGGCATATCTGACCCCATGGAGGAGAGCCCTATCGACGTAGACGGCCGAGAAAGAGGCATCACTGAAGCTGAGGATGAGAGTGATGTCGAATTACACGGCCGAGACGGAGACTGCCAGGTAGGAGGCATAGCTGACGCCAAGGAGGAGAGTCCTAGCGACGTAGACCATCCAGAAGGAGGCTTTGCTGTTGCCGAGGGGGAGAGTACTATAAAAGTAGACCGCCGAGACGGAGGCATTGCCGATGCCGAGGACGAGTGTGATGTGGAAGTGGACGGCCGAGATGGAGATTGACAGGAAGGGGGCATAGTTGATTCAGTGGATGGTAGCGCTGTCAAGCTTGATGGTGGCAACGACGATGGTGACAACAATGCCGAAATTGATGGCACGCAAGATGATGATGGCAACCCTGCCGAGGTAGATGACTCTGCTGGTGATGGTTGGACTGGTGCCAAACCTGTGGATGGTGTGAGAGACGACGTTAGCCGGTAGATAGAGGATGGCATCACGTGTTCCTTAATGTATTGTCGAGTGTAAGGATACAGGCCGGCAGCTCGGAATCCGTTGGCAACGACCCCGGGCTTCTTCACAGCTTTCTCCCATGCAGGGCGGAACGCTCCGGCAAACCCTGTCTTTGTGACAAAGTATCCTGGATGGTCTATCCTAAATGCTCTCTCCGCCAGATACCATTCCGCTTTGAGGCATTTAAAAAATGATACGTCGCACGGCTGTAGGATGTGTGTTGCATGGGGTGGGAATCTGTATAGAATGATGTTATGGTCGCTGCAGAATTGGTGGACTTCTGGTGACTGATGGGAAGAGTGCCCATCTACCAAAAGCAGGACTGGGAGTGGAATGTTATTGCTTACGATATACGGGTAAAACATGTTGGCGACAAAAGAAAAAAATGACTTGGAATCAATCCAGCCGTTCTCTGTAGCCGAAAACATCGCATCATCTGGGGCACCGTCCATGTATCGACCACAAACCTCCGTCCGCTTTGCCGGAACGATGATGAGGGGTGGCATGACATCCCCCGCTGCGTTGAGGGACACCAGGACGGACACTTGCGTCTTGTCCGTGTTGCGCAGCTCGTGGACTAGCTTGCTGCCCTTTTCTGCCAGTACCCTTGTTCCCGCCCTCCCGCCAATGGCAAATCCCGATTCGTCGCAATTGAAGAGCCGTCGTGGCTCGTACAAACAGCTCATAGCACCCACCTGCAAGAAAAATGAATAATAAATAGTTTAAAGTACATTGGAACAAATACTTCACTTCCAGTTGATGTGTTTTATTTAGAATGTTACATTTTAGAACTCGCTATGAAACTAATTGTCCAGAAGAATTTATTTTACTTTGCATAATTCAATCGTTTCTCTTGTAACTGGATTATTTGCCCTGGCTTTATATACTACTATAATAGCTTATTATCTATTACACTTACCTCTTTTAGGTACTCCTCAAAGTCTGAGAACCATTTCTCAATTCTCTCTGGCGTCACAATGGCCCTCTCCTTCCCCATCGGCTGGGCCTTTCTCAGGTTCCTCCTCAGGAAGGCCGCAAACCACCTGTCCCCTGGCCTGTCGTCTTTGAATGGGGTTTTTCGCCCATCCTTTTTAATGAAGCTCTTTACGACCTTTTATGGAATAAAGAGGAAATAAACACACAATAATTAAAACAATTTAATGTTCTAGCATTTTACCTGATGTGCCTTATTAAGTAAATTCAAATTTGTATGTTTTCTATTATTAGTATCATTATTGTTTCGTCAGTATTATAAAAAAATTATTATCATTATCATTTTATCATCGTTACAATTATCATTGTTATCATTATTCATATCATTGTTGTTATCGTTATCTTCATCATTATTATTTATATTATCATAATTAAATCGGTATATTTCTTTCTGTAGAGAGTATAGATGGAAATATTGCATGTTCTTATTTGTTTTCAATACTTCAACATAACTATATAAAGCCTATAATAAAAGAACGTATTAAAAATGTATATAAACTTTACTGAAGTTTGTGACATTTCATTGATATTGACAAACAAACAAAAACATATAAATTACATTTTTGATGTCATCCTTCCTTTGGCCAAGCCCCACTCTCGTCATTTGGATGGCCCAGTCGGTGATGAGTTTCTCCTCAGCTTCTGTCAAGTATGGGGTTGGCCCCTGTTTGCTCCTGATGGGTGTTTTCTCGCTGATCTTGTCGTGCAGCGTAGAGGGGGGGACACCATACTGTCTGGAGGCTGCTCTCAGGGAGATCTCTCCCCATGTCACCCTCCTCACGGCTGCCTCCACATCCTCCAGCTTCCAGGCCTTAAAGGTTCTCCTCGGCATGATGAAGGGAACTATATGCAAAAGCAATAATTAGTTCATTATGAAAGCATTATTAATTGATCGTTCATTACTTATTTACATGTTTTTTTTTTCTAACAAAATTGATAAGCATACTCCTTTTGGCTTGTATCATAAACTTCATGTATACATTTCTTATTACATGTAAGTCTATATTGATCATGAACTCCATCGTGATTATTTTTAAACCAATATCATCACCATCCTAATCACTACTAATAAAATTATTCCTCCACCAACATGGTTATCCTCATCGATCATTCTCATTGTCATTGTGATAATTTACATTCTCAAATTTACATTCTATCATCATGAAGATAGGCCTCATCGTCAGCTTATCATCATCATCATAATCATAACCTTTATCATATGTTTTTAATCACGTTCATTAGCAATTCTAATCATACTCATCCTTATAATATATTAGTCTCATATTCAGTCATGTCATTATTATATTCATAATCATCATCATCATCATAATCTTCATCATCTTCTTTTATTCATATGTACGTCAGTAGCCATTATAATCCCCATCATATAATTATCATCATCATCATCATCATCATCATAATCTTCATCATCTTCTTTTATTCATATGTAGGCCTACGGCATTAGCAATTTTAATCCTCATCATCATCATCATATTCATCATAATCATCATCATAATCATCATTGTCATCATTATCATCATCATCGTCGTCGTCCTTGTCACTTTGATTATATTAAGGGTTATTACATTTATTACATTTTGTTTATTATGAGGGCATAAATAGATCTAATATTTGTTATCCTGCCTCGAACAGCAAATAACATCAATTTCCCTAATATAATACATGCATCGACAGGATTTTCCTGCTTTCTATCATAAAGGCACAAACCATCACAATCAATCAATTAAGGATATGGTAAGCTTCAATTTGGAACTGTGCGAATTATAGCATAGCGCCAGCTCTAAGGTAGTTGGTCACATTTAGGTAGTTATTTTGTCAATGCAAAACTCCATTTTGACTTCTGCAGCGGGACAATCAACATCGAACACCTCATCGCTCCAGAAATATCGTGAAATGTTGAAAAACGATCAGTATTTTGTCAAAAGAGACAAATTAAATAGAATATAGAAGTTACTTACCTCGGAAAACGAGTGAAAAAGTACACAGAGAAGAGTTTTGGTGAGCAATTGATGAATATTGATCACATTTTGTGCGATTGTTGTCGTGATTTCATTCAACGCATTGGCATACACACGAAGCCTGCCTCTTCGGCTCCCCACTCATTGCCTTCGGAGTGCGCATTCGTTCCATGCTAACGCGTATAGGCTACGTACGCTGAAAGGAGGCGCGTTGTGTGACCTTTTCTGCCAGTGTCCGAGTTCTGGCATGACAACGGTACACACCATACACAAGCCTCTATATTCAATAATCTTATCATACCTTTTATCATTGTTGTTACTTTTTCTTATTTTTTTTGTTTTGTTAATACATTATGTTATTATATATTTAATGTACTGAGTGTAATTTAGCATATTTATAATATTGTATTATGTCTATGGGTCTATGAGTAGGGTCTGACTCTATGAGAAGAAAAAAGAAAGAAAGAAAAAACAAGATCAAATTTACCTAGATCTAAGCATGAGAGATAAACCTGGCTCAATACAAGTAGATCTACATGTTACATTCTAGATCTATTTGTTTTTAAAAAAATGTAGTCTTTACATTTACTAAACACTTCACTTGTTACACTGCACTGTTTTGTTACTAGAATCTACATGTAGTCCGCCCGGTCGTGCCCGGTCGCGATCGCGTCCATGCCGGTCTACGAAATGCAAGCATCCATGACTAGAAGTCTAGACCTCTACCTGAATAGTTTCCTTTGCATGGCTTATACTCTAGTCTACTTTTAAACGTGAAACTTTATTTGGGAAACTTACATGAATATGACCTTTTCAAGCTAGCAGGTTGTATCTTTATTCTGTTCTTCAAAATGAGCTCAGTTCATGCAAAAAGTGGTGCAGCTCATCAATTTTGCGAGAGATTTTCCAGTATTCTACGACAACCAACGAACTCAAACCAAGTTGACCTCGTATATTCTACGGCAAGCCACATAGTACATGGAATATTCCATTACTATAATTGAAATAACAAGTGAAATCTGCCTAAATTAACATTATTAGATACCATAAGGATAATTTAATTTTCTGTAATACATGAAAGAAAAACGATAACCAAATTACTATTCAAAAACAAGTTTTATAGAGCTCAGGTCAGCCGGGACCTCTAGACTGTCAGGCAACACGACGCATTCCATACACAACCCGGAAGCAAGAGGACTCCTTAGCAACTGTAAACAATTCAATCACATGCACGTACTGCACTGCGCCGCTAACGCTACGGTGCATACGTTTACAACTCCACGGATAATTGAAATTAAAATTACAGCAATTATTATTCAGATTTCCAGACCTTATATTCACCAGCTTTCACTTTTCCGATTCGGAATGATTCTGTAGACTGTAAAAAAAAACGGACTGGAAGAAAAATGTCGAAGGTTGCAATGGAATCTAGCTCCCGAATCAACACAACCGGATCAAAATATACGGTAGCCACTGGTACAGGCGCCGTTCCATCCACCTCCACTTCGAAGCGGAGTCGCAAGGCGGCGCTTGGAGGAGATGAATTCATGGCAGCGGCAATCGGAGATACAGCCTGGCTGAGGCAGACACTCAAGGAAGGGAAAAACCCAGCAAATTTTGACAAAAATGTAAGTGTTTTGAACTGAGGTGTGACTAGCTTTATCTACAATGTTTATAATTTTAGATTATAAATTGTATATCTTACAAAATTTATTATTGGACCTAAATCTAGGCCTAGATCTAGATCTAGCCGTCTAGACTATTTAGATGAAAAGCCTGAATCAATTGAGACCCCTATTCAGTTTGTTATTTAGTTTGTTGATATATATTACATTAAACTGACGGGCTATAGGTCTAGACGGATCCGGGCTAACTCGGACCAGGGGACAACTCGGCCCAGCTGCAAAAACGGTCATTTTTTGTCATTTTACCCTAACTCTAACCCTAACTCTAACCCTAACCCTAACCCCAACCCTAACCCTAAACCTAACCCTAAACCTAAACATGCAAAAAATGACAGTTTTTGCATCTGGGCCGAGTTGTCCCCTGGTCCGAGTTAGCCCGACTCCGTCTAGACTACCTGTCAACTCCAGTCAAAACTCTTCTTCGGAGTATTTAGGAGGAAAAGAATCCGAGATCCAAGACCTGTGATTTACAAAGCTAGGCCCAACTCAAATCAATTAAACTGATGTTTACCTATGTTTTTATGACAACTTTTTCATAATGTCTTGATCACTTGATTGGATCTTTCATTTTCAATCGTTTATTGAATCCAACTTTTAATTTATGATTGAATCTAAATCATGTTCTTATACCATTATTTATCATCATTTTATGGTCTATATTATATTTGACAGGGTTTGTCTGCTATTCACCTGGCAGCTCTTCATGGCAGGATGGAGTGCCTGAAACTTCTGGTAGAGAAATATCACGTGAGTGTGAACTTGGCCAGTTCTACGGGCTGGAGACCCATCCATCTCTGCATCAACAGCAGGACTGGAAAGAGAGCTCTGGAATGCCTGCAGTATCTCATAGACGCAGGCGCTGATCCATCTGCGTAGGTTTACTTTGTGTTCAGATTTGTTTTATAAAGCAGTAGAGGTCTATGTACAATGCATTTTGACTTCAAGAAACCTTGGAATTATGAAAATGGATTTATAAATGAGATAAATAAGCTTTTATCTTCTACTTTCAGACAAAGAGATGAAACTTATGAACACGAATGAGCTATAGGATCTGTTATAATTTAAATTCAGAGAAAAACATTTGTCTGTGAAACGTCCATGATTGCAGATTGAATAGTGCTAATACAATAACTGGCTTTTAAGGGAAATACATAAGTATACAATGGCCTGTATTCTGAAGTCAGGTTTAGTTAAACCCAGGTTTAACTTTAAACCCGGGTTTAACTAAGCCAGACTTCAGGTCTAAGTATCATTTCAGTTTCTGAAAGCCAGGTTTAGTTAAACCCAGGTTTAAGTCTAAAACTCAGGTTTAAAGTTAAGCCAAGGTTTAACTACCATGGAGATGTAGTCTGCTTCTACTGCACATGCTCAGTACAGCTCGCCCATCTTCCAGGGTAGCTGATATAGGCTTTTTTATTGCTGGATTTCGTGCTGCAAATTTAATAATTTCAATTTAAAATATTCGACACAAACAAATATAATAATAATAATAATAATAATAATAAATAATAATAATAATAGTGTAAACTTATAGAGCGCACACACCGTCCAGGGACGCTCATGGCGCTAATCTGGGATCTCTTTCGAAGCAACCGTTGAACGTTATGGCGTGATTTTTTGTGTTGTTTTACCCTTTGATGTATTGTTAAACTGCTGAAAAAGTCTGAATCGAGGTGGAATTGATCTTTACGAATAAATAAATAATCAATAAACAAATCGGTAATTCTACAATTTCTGCATCATCCCAGATTAGTAAAAACTTCCAGAACATCATAAAAATGCTCTAAATAAGATTTAGATGACTAAAAGATAAACTAAAAATGATAAAAAATACCTTCTTGATGCAGAATAACTAGTCCAAAGTCAACCGTTGCTGAAGCTCATTTGTTTGATTTTTAGGCGTTTTTTTTTTAGGACAATGCAATCTTTTTTCGAACCGACGTGTCGGGTAACGAAACCCCCTTCTCGGTCACCGTGCGCGCAGTATTTTCATTCGATCGTGCGCGCATTCATTCGTACGTACACACGGTTTAGAAAACATATTGCATTGTCCTATAAAAAACGCTTACAATTCGACCATAATTATGAGCTTCAATGTTGAATATGTATTAGTTATCCTGCATCAATAAGGTATTTGTGATCATTTCTCTTTTAGTCATTTTAATCTTATTTAGGTCTAGATCTAGTGCATCTTTAGGATGTTCTGGATGTTTTGACATAATATAGATGTCTAGATCTAGACTAGGCAGTAGGCGCGCCTAATCATACTCATCATAGGCCTAGGGTCTAGACTAGATCTAGGGCAGAAATGCTACCCCAAACTCTAGTACTATAGGTCTAGAGTTCCGGCTTAATACGCTCGTTGGCTCTTAATTAGACTAATCCATGATTGTCTTATAAATATAGATTTAGGTCTAGCTCTAGAGGTCTACATTCATTTACTCTGAACTCTAATCCAACCTTACAATTTTATTTTAACTCGCATTTGTTTAGACTAGATCCATCGTTGGGACGCAATTCGAAAATGTGTATTGCACTCACAGTTTCAAAACTACGTGAGCATTACGTCAAACTAAAGGTATGGGGCTACTATATTTGTTTTCCTCTGCAACAAAGTGATACGTGTTGATTTACTTTGGCAACTTTTTAATTTCAAGGATTGTCGTACTATACAAATCACACAATCTTATATAAAATATAAAATATTAAGACTTAGAAAATATTAGGCATAAAGATTCAATAAGCAAATGAAGTTTCCAAATTAAATTGTTCAAACTTGGCGAAGGCATAAAATCGCAAGGCCCACTTTCATCCGCAAGCGATGTGTGTGTCTCTCTAGTGTTGGGAGTCAGTGCAAATCGCTGTTTGTTTGGTATTTAAAAAACGACAGCGATGCAAAAAAATCATCGTCGCAATGATTGTGAAAGGTTTTTTTCTTTCCACAAAAGGTCTCTCCGGTCTTATTATTTGCAATAATTCGTCGTAATGCCTTTTAATGGTGTCCTCTTCTCCTCTGAATATCCAACAAAAAGTTAGACCTGACTTAAGCCAGACTTAAACTAGGTGTACCCCAGGTTTAAATATGTGTACAATTTCCACAGAGTTAGACCAGGCTTAAACCTAGGTTTAAGTTAAACCTGACTTCAGAAACGCAAAATTAAACCTAGGTTTAAATCTGAGAGTTAGGCGAGGCTTAGACTAGACTTAAACCTAGGTTTAAAGTTAAACCTGACTTCAGAATACGGGCCATTAAGTTTAAGTATAAGTTTCTGAAATGAGTGTTAATCTGAATTAATTTAATAATTTTCTTATTTCCTTCCAGTTCTGTGTTTGTGCAATCTTTTCTTTATCTCCTTTCATGTGTCTATATGATTTAATATCTTTTATGTAAGATTTGCCCATTTTTTGTTGTAGATGTTGTTTTTGTATGAATGTGGATTTTGGGTCATGAATTTGTCACTAATTGTTCATTCTCTTTCTTTCTTTTTTTTTCCAGCCCCAATGAAGATTTGATGACCCCCACTCATCAAGCTGCTATTGAGGGAAGTGTGAAGTGCATGGCAGCCGTTCTTGCTGGAGGCGGGGACATTAGTACACCTGATTGTAATGGCCATCTACCTCTAGACTATGCTAAAATCTGGGGACATAGAAAATGTGCAAGGTAAAAAGAAGTTTATGAAGGACTGAGGGAAATTATTATAAAGTTTTAATAACTTAGAACAGCCTTCATATTTCCATTACATCAAAATATATTTGTTAATTCATTCATATATATCTGTTCAAGTTTAAACATGAATAGAAAGAAGATGGTATGGGTTCACTTTGTGATAGCATAAGAAATGAAGGTGAATAATGCTCTGCATGTGACAGAAAATGATCTGAATTAAGAGCTCGCTTGGAGCCCTGTCTTTTCCTGATATTTGGGATAAAGGCTTTCTATCTACATGTACATGATTGATCTCTTGTGATGTGCTGATAATTCTGTTCCCAGTTGTAGTAGCTCATTGCATAGATCCGTGTTCTCGACTTAATTTGCATCTCCAACTGTTTACAAGATGGTGTGTTGTTGCTTTGGTAATGTGAAATGAAATGTCAGGCTCACCATTTCAGTAACATGGGAAATCATAAACTGATGTGCTTTTTATCTCTCTTCTCTCGTAACAGAATACTTGCCTCAGAGACTTGGAAGAGAGAGAAGGAGGCAGAGTTGACCAAGGTGACTGAACTGCAACAGCTGAAGAATCTCAAGGATGCTGTAGATGGTTGGGAAGAGCAGGACCAACAGGCTTACAAGAACATTCAATCTGAAGCGTCATTCTCTGAATGGATGGACAAGAAAGGCATATCAGACAAACAATCACCACGTCTTGTCTCACATAAAAAGGAGTCTGCGACACTCGGAGCCATGGCCAATCAGCTTTACCAGGCTAACAGTCCTCGCAAAGCAAATGTTCCAGCAGTCAAGCTCCAGGCTGTCAATGAGAAGACCACGGGGAAAGGAAAGGCTGCGGGTTCCAAGGGGAAGACGCGAACCAAGTCAGCAGCAGCGCCTGCTAAGAGCCCCGGTGCAGAGCGTGTTGCACCCACGGAGAGGTTATGTAAAGGAAAGACAAAGCCAAAGCTAGAACCAGTACCCAAGGTCAAAGTCCCCATCCTTGAAATCACCGGTGAGCAAAATGAAGACAAAGTCAATCTCTACTTGCAACCTGTGCCTGACCTATCGCAAGAGGTCATTGACAGAATCCTCTTGGAGAAGCTCTCGCCCCATGAGCGCCCTCTTTCTTTCAAGTGCAAGAACATCATCGATGCTCAGCACAGGCGTCTCTACGACAGCAGTGTGAAACCTCTTGAAGAGGTCTATGCACATCTCTCCAATGATAAATCATCAACATTGTTTCCAGGAGTGACCAATGGTGGGTCTTCCGCCGCATCCACAAGGACAAGTAGTACCTCAGACAAGGACAGTTTTGATAACCAAAGAATTGCAGATGCCTTGAAGCACATAGCCAAACCATACAAATTTCCTCAGATTCAAGGAGAAGACTTTACATATGGTTTTGAAGTGTTATGATGTTTTTTCATTTGTTGAACTACTGTTTAATTAATATCACCATGCTCAATCAGATAAGAAGTTCGAGATAGAATGTGTTGTAGTTAAAAGTCTTCTAAAATGAATGTTCTCAGCTAGATTATTGGGTAAAGTGGGAACAGGAATATTTTTCTTTGTTTCTTCAAAACTTTTAGATTCATCCATACTTGTGACATTTAAATCCTTCACCCACACTTCTTTTCAAGATGACATACCTGTGTTCATACCTTAGTTAAAATGTAAATAACAGAAAAGTTGGATACTGCTGCATTATCTTCATGCTTTACCTTACGACCCCACAATGCCTAATTTTGATCAAAATGTGAAATATTGAAGAAAACAAGGAATGATCAAAGGAAATGCCATGTTGTTATGAGGGTTATGTAATAGATATAAAACTTAGGGTTCTTTTGTGGGTGACTGCATGTATCTTGGCAGTTTAAATCTGGATAAATGAATTTTTTATCCTAGTTGATTATCTTGCCATATTTAGGATAGAATTATACTAAATCTTTCATCTTTGTTGTAGTATTTCACATCCTTTGCTCATATTCTACATCTTGTGCATATGCACCGAAAAGTGTGACCGCTATGAATACTGTTTTCCATTTTTCCATTACCTTATGTAAAAGAAACTTATTTCTTTTCTACAGATGCTCTTTGTTCCGATTTACACACAAATAAAACCAAATGCCAAATTATTAACTAGTCTGGTGAAATGGACAAGTTTTTCTATAACTACTGGTATAGAATCCTTGCATATTTTGCGAGATTTATACAAAATATACAAAATATACTTGTTTATGTGATATTTGTACTAATAAATTTCATTTTCCTGAGAAATCAATGATGGCATTAATTGTTATCAAATAACATTTAATGTTTGTTTGCTTAATATAATGATTCCAAGAGCAAGTAAAGTGTAACTGGTAATTGGATATTTCTAACTGACATGAAGAGAACAAATGTGTAAAACCATAAACTTAACACATGTAAACAAATCAGTATACCAAATATGTAACAAATGCATTTAATGTCATTAACACATAAAACAAATCACACATGTGGTAATGCAGTAATATTAAAACCACCTTTACACATTAAAGATGCCTTGTACAAAGTTTATCAAATCAGTATTCATCAGCTATTTCAAGAGACATACACTTCAAAATTATTTAAATGAACGATATTTTCCTGTTACATGTCAATTTATCAAAGTAAAATAACATTCATTAGTCAAGCTAGTCTTGCATTTGCACATTCTTTGGAGCAAATACTTTCAGAATGAGAGTGAGAGAGAGAGAGAGAAAAAAAGAACAAAGAGAAAGAACAAAGAGAGAGAGAGAGGAGACAATTCTAGAAACACTGAAAAGGAGCAGGGAAGAGGGACATAAAATCCTTTAAGTAAACATACACAAATAAAAAAATTGTTCAGAATAAAACAATTGAAATTGAAAGGCAATCCAACCCTTGCAATAAGTTCTTTTGTATTAAAGCAGAAAAAGTTTGAAATAAATTGACCCAATAAAAAGAGAGTTCTGAATGTCTGAATATGAGATCATTAGAGCTATTTCTCAAATTGGCAATTCTGTCACTGGATTGTGAAGTAGTCACAGACATATCACCTGTTTGTCATGTACAAAAATATCATTAATATTTTTTTCTTCTCCCAAGTGCCCTTTCCCTTGGGGCACTACGGTACTCAAAATGTGTTATGGATAGTTTATTATTGTAGATCCTCTAAAGAGAAAAGACCCTCCCGAGTCATGCATTTTGAAAAAAGATAGTTGGATTTCCCTTCAACAACATTTTCAAATATTAATTTCATAAAACACTATGTATTTCAGTAATGAAATTGAGGACACACAAAGATTAAAATCATCCTCACAATGACCTTGATTTTTTTTTTGTGGAAATAAAGATTCTGAACCATGTGCTTTTTAAATATTATCTTCAATCTCAACTGTCTTTTGAAAATTGTAAAAGCAATTAAAATTAAGCTTTTTATCAATACTTTGGAAGTTACAAGCAATTGAATTGCTTTTACATATTGGCTTATCAAGCTTAGTAGCAGACAGTGCATCACAAACATGTTATTTGATTAAAAGTACTTGATACTCTCTCAAAAGCGACTATCGCTACCGTAATTACATATTTGGTGTTATATGGCTAGAAATAAATATAAATATTATACAATTGTTCACAAGTACATGATATTAAGTGGAAGTTACATATCTCTTTATATTTTCAGCTCACAAAGGGAATTATAGATATGAGAATAAGTCACACTATCCTCAATCATGCAAAATATTGGTACAGGAAATTCATTTTCTAGGGGAACAAAAAAGATTGCTGCCATCACTACAAGCTAAAACAGATTTCAAAGCAAAACAATTTTCAGAGATTTCTTCTAATTTTGCACTGAAATATGAAAAGTGAACATATGAGGATATGATATTGGGATGGTATTGTTATTCTATGGTAGCAATTCTTACAACTAGTAACCATAAAATCTATCAAAAATTAAGCCTTTAAGACTCATAATTCTACAAGATTTGTTTTTGACCTGCAAATATCAATAGGAAAATTGAGATGAAAAAAAAAATCAAGAATCTGAGAACAATGTTATCTTTTCTGTTAGTAAAATGATGTATGATTAAATAATTGTCAATTCAAATCAACATCAGGACAAGTAATTGCTTGATGTTTTTGGCAGCGTTTGAATAAAGTTAAAAGAGACATTTATGCAAGCTCTAATGGTAATTGTTCGTTTTCCATATTTTTAGTTTGTTTTGACTATTTACATATTTTTCTGTAACATAAAAGATAACACTATTTTAAGAATATGGCCACTGTTCAACATCTTTGAACTGCCTGACTATTGGTCAAGCCTTTTATTTCTACTCTGTCAAACATCTAAAATTATGAAAATACAATAAACACATTGCTCCTTGTTGCACACTTTTCCAGCCCCCTGCATGGATAATAATAATAATTATATAATATTGACTGGCCTATCAGAAATATTGTCCAAGCTCAGATCATATTGCCCCGAGTCGAAAGATGAGGGCAATATGGTCTTAGCGCGGTCAATATTTCTTATATCCCCCGAAAGTAAAGCCAGTCAATATTTTTTATTGTTATCCATATCAGACATCTAGAGCAAATACAGAAATCCACCATGACAATCTCAAAGAACTGAACAAACTTTGTCAAACCAGCACTGTGCATCCAGTGCTTGACAAAATTTTCGATACACTGCAAACAGTATGCATTTGGTGTGATTATTACGTCACAATAGAGTGCACGCAAAGTGTGCAGGTAATAGATGTGCAATGAAAATGACAAAATACGGCGCGGTCAATACAAGATGCCCGGATGCGAGACCGTGGAAAATACAAAGGTATATTTTCACTCGTCTCTACACGCAAAGTCTATATGAGCAGGGAGACCAAGGAAAATACAAAGAATATACCCCTCCGTTCCCACTGCTAGTGAAAACTAGGGCAATACGGTTTTGGAAATGACCAGCTCAGATGTCTGATGCAGGTAATAATAATAATTAATCTGGGTCTATATTGTATTTAATATGGAATACCGTCTTTAAGCACTTTACAAACATCTAGTTTTACTGTTTTTAACAGCCATAGTATATCAGTTAATTCTTTCAATATCTGTGAGGAGCACATGTCCTCAGACACAGTTACAAGTATCTCTTTTTACCCACATTTGAAATGGGTGTTTGGCAGTTATTATTCCTTAAAAATGCATGTGTGCTGGAAACAGTTATTGGAGACTTGGAGCTAATAATAATAATAATTGTAGTAAATAAACAATCCGTGGACCAGCTCAAAAAAACCTTACCAATGAAGTGAGCTATCATTGTATTCATGATCCAAGTACAAGTGGAGCAAACTGCTCAGTGTCCTGCAAGGGAAGAATTCTCTACAAAATACCTTACAGATAGAATTTGATCTCTAGAATGTAAAATTTAAGATAACATAAGCGATGCAAAATTTTAATTACATACCCTTTTTGAAAGCTGGGACCCCAACCCCCTCTCCAACTCCTTTAGTATATTTACCTCAGAGACATTAGTCACTTGAAGCCATGCAAGTACTTCAGAAATACTTAATAGTACCGCATGTTCTATTTATTGCTTTCTATCTGGTACATGACGAAATGGTAGATGAGCCTAATCCGCTCCAGAAGAAACACAGCTGCTAATTCACGGTCAGTGTTACTGTTTCACAAACGTTACAAGAGGCAGACGCTCAGAAAACCACACAGGCATTTGCAAATTAGGCATTCAGTCGTGCTAGCGTAGAGTACCATAGTAATGCTAAGGGTAGATTAAGTCTGTCATATATCACAGCATCTCTGTGAAGAGTACAGTATGGTAGGCTCCTCTCACACTCAGAATGCTTTGCTACGCTCAGGCAGGACCGATTCCTTGACAAAGTTGAAACCAGCTAGCAGACCGTTCCTCTTGCTCTTTTTGCTGAAGTAGCTTGAAACAACATCATCTTTTCCTGTAAGGGTGGTGGTGGATGAAAAAAATAATGAAGGACAATTTACAAATAAGCCTCAGAAAAGTCAGGAGAGAGATCCTTGCTTGCTCTCTGCAAAAACAAATTATGAGGGATATAGCATACATAAAATGCCACTTTATGTTACAAGTCTACCAACCAATGAAAAAAAGAAGACAATCTTCGGTCACTGACTTAATTACAAGTACCGGTATATACTTAAGTCCATGTAACTATTGGTATGTACAACATTTTCTAGTTCACGCTAACATGACAACCGCTTTTGAGGAGCTAAGGATATGAACTCACAATCACATCTTATAAATAAAGTAAGATCATACAATGGATTCATTTTCTCTGGAAGTCAACCTGCAACAGAAAACTACTCCTCTAAGAAAACTTCCCTCTGGGACTGACTACCCCTCTCAACATTATGGGGGAGGGGAAATTGTCTGGGTAGATGTTTTATTAATTATCTTATTAATCATCTAGGAGCTTGTGGTCTGGGCTTTAGCTGTGCTGTGCTTGATAGGTAGTTTGTCCATGGGGAAGTTATCCAGGGGTAAATTTTTTGGGGTAGTGGACTTCAAAAGTCTTGAGGGGATCAGGTGCTGTCATAGAATCCATTGGATTGAATAACACATACTCGATCCTACACAATAGAACAATAGACTTATACAATTACCTGTTTCTGGTTTTTGTGTTGTTGGCAGTATATTTTCTCCCGCTGACAGTGAGACAAAGAATGCGAATGGAACTAGCCATAGACACAGTGTGAAGTAGGCCAATACCTGAAAGAGAGAAAGTATCAAGCTCATGATATGAAGAATTGGTTATACAACACATGCTCCAATGACACTTGCTACATGGTATGTGGTTAGTTTCTTGCACTTACTTAATTCCTAACTTCCCAACTTTAACCCTGGACTACCTAAACTGAACCCTAAACCTAACATAAACCAGGGTTCCACACTTACATTTTTTTAAAGAGGGTCCAGAATTAATTTTTAAAGAGCGTCCTTATGTTAAAGGTAAAACAAAGTTTTGGTAAGTTTTGAAAATTGGATGTACAGTGATTCTTAACAATTTTGATATATTTGGATGCCCCTGTGGATGTATTATCAGCACTAGAAAAATTAGCCCCTAAAACACTTCTGCTTTTGAGAAAAATTGAATATAAAAATTTACCGGTGCTCCCGGTAAATGCTGATAAATTTCAAATAGCGCCTACGGCCGTACAATGGTAGCTGCGACCATGAAAATCTCAGAATATGTAGCGGTGATATATACTTTCCAAACGGGAATAGCAAATCGGTCGATTTTAGTCAAGAAACATTGTTTTATAGCTTAATTAATATCCTGACCTTGAGAGGGAGCTATACCACATAAAGAGTTTATTATTTACAATTTCATAATTTTAGACTCGATTTCAACCGCGACAACGATCACTGAACATTGTATGATCGCATATGCTTCCAATATGTTCATTTGAACCAACTTCATGACCCCATACCAAAACTTTGTATTACCTTTAACAAATTTAAAACTTGGGGGATATGGACTTAGATATTCGACGCCCAAGTGTCCAGGATGTCTCTTAGTATCAATCCTTGCCTAAGACTAATGTCTGCACTAATGTCCTTTGGCAAGACATTGATCTACATTTGCCACACTCCACCCAGGTGAAGTAAATGGGTACCTGGTAGGAATTTATTCCTTGAAACGCAGTGCGCGTAACAGCTGCAATGCTAAAGCCAGGGTAATTATGCTGCATTATTGTAGAGCGCTTAGAGACTTCTGACAAAGTAAGTGTTAGGCGCTATATAAGCACTAAAATTATTATTATTAAGACTCAACTGCAATACCAAACCGTAGCACTCAACTTTGACGGAATAATTATAGCTAGATCAACTGCCAGAACGATCAGAACTATTTGATGTCTCAAGGTAGCACAATGAGAAAAAACAGGTGAGTATGAAAAGCAAGTCTGTAGATATTTCATATATACCCCATGCCATGAGCAAACAGTGTCACATTGCAGAAATGATGTTGCTTTATCTATATAATCTTGGATATGTTAATTCCAGTCAAATTTCTAAATTGCCTTGAGCACAATCATTAATGTGAAGTTGGCAAATTACAAATATTAAATATATATTATTACTATCACCTTACAAGAACTTTGGCTTAAGTAAATTGTAAATATGTTATCTCGAATAGGAAAAAAAAGTAATGCAGAGTTGAACGCATGTTTATATCATTTTTTTTAAAAGGTTTGAAACAAACACCTCTCCCCTAAATAAAAAGTAGATTTTTTTTTAAAATGACTTTGTTCCCTTATGACATACCGGTAGGCAAAATCATTAATATAAAAAAAAAAATTATTATAAAACAAACAGAACAAGAATTGAACAGGAAACATAATAGAGCAAAGTCAAATTAATTGAATGTTTTCCAAACCAGAAACCCTTAACTGGAAATATGATGTAACTTTTCTTCTGAATGCCTTTGAAAATATGACGTAACTAGCTACATATTTTTTTTTAAATGCCATGATAATCATAAACATACCTCTGAAAATGGATGCCAAACATCTGCAAAGTAGCTGAATGCCATATAGTGGTTCACAATTACCAGAACTGAAGAAAAAAGAAGGTCAAATGAAAATTAAAGATTATTAAAAATTTCAATAGACAACGCATTTTGTTCATATATTCTCTGAAGTGACTGTCTATCCCATGCCGTGTGTAAAGTCATGTTGACATGAACATACCTGGAACTGAAAAGGAAACATTACAGGGAAAAGTTGAGAGAAATGCAAGTTTATCCCAGCTTAAAATGTTTTAGGTCCTACAATCTTTTGAAATGAAACCCTCTCTTACAAGCATGATACATGTACAGTATGTCCAAGGCACACTGTACAGGTGTTACAGCATTCCACCTACAATGCTGAATAAACCACAGTGACGTTTGCATCCTTACAGGCACCCATTCAATACTATGGAGAGAAGCAATACAGCATAAGTGCAGATCAAACCCAAGACCCTCGCATCTCCAGTCAAATGTTTAAGAAACTTACCACTGCATCTCATAGACTATGAGGCCTGGCAAATGTAAGATAGTGAAAAGTGGATGAGTTATTTCTGTTAAAGCGATACTGAACTGATGAACTTTTTGCCCTAGTCATGTAGTGTACGGTTTATTGCACAGTGCCATCTCATGGTCAACATGCCAACAGTGTGTATCACAAAACCTAATTCCCACTTTTCAGACAGAGGACTTGATGCAAGAACCAACAGCGCAGCTAGGGAGCTCAGCGAGTTATGGGACCATACTGCTACAGCTGAACTGAGTTGGTGCTAATGCTTATAGTACGGAATGGCTTTAAACTTACCACAGCTAACGATAAACGGGGGTGATGTAAGCTCGATGAAAGGGAAATTCTTCAGCATGAGAGAGTACATGAAGACAGAGAACAGTCCCACAAGGGTGAGGGAGTAGGGTAGGTCTTCAAACAAAATGAGACCAATGTATATTGCTGCTGTACCCTGTTTAGGAGGGAAAAATAGGTTCAATGGTTAACTGTGTTGCCTACAAGAGCCTTTTAGCTTTCAAGCTCTAATACATTTTTCATTGTTTAAATCTTGAATAAAGGTAAAATGCATTCAACCCATTAAAGAAATCTAAAGGAACTGCACTTTACAAAATATAAAATTTTGATTCATTCATTATTGCGACTCCTCTTTAAGTTTACCCATCAGACAACAGAAAGAGCATTCATAATTACCAACTTTCGTCAAATTAATTTATACTTTTACTTATTTGAAGCTACAGAGAAGTTCTCATTTCTAATTGATCAAAAGCCTACATGTTTATTCAGATGTGTACATGTATGTTAACTGCAAAGTAACTTTTCAAAGTCAAGCCAATAAATTATAAGTATTTTGTTCATAAGGTTCATTTTTATTGCCCATTTAGTGATGGAAATTTGTGGTATTTACAGTACTTGGTATATGAATACATAATAGATACACCTTCTATAGAGAGAGACAAAGAGAGATAGAGAGAGACAGAGAGAGAGAGACAGAGACAGACAGACAGAGAGACAGAGAAACAGAGACAGAGAGACAGAGACAGAGAGAGAGAGAGAGAGAGAGAGAGAGAGGGTCGGATAGAGAGAGAGAAGGCCAGAGAATGAGAGAGGGCCAGAGAAAGAGAGTGGGACAAGAGAGGAGGATATAGGGAATGTACTCACTATGTGAAGCCACCTGATACACCTTGCAGCCACCACTGTATATTCTTCAACTAGTTCTGCCATGTAATACAGCCCCGCAGCTGAGGAGAAATACAAGAGAGGAAAATTATGAATTCACACAAATAAAATATATAAAGTAGGGACTAGGGCATTAAAAAAAAAAAATCAATTTCAATCTATAACAATGACTCAAAAGTTATAACTAACTAGTATTATATCTGAGTAGCGAGCACTGCACAATGTAAAGTTGAAAATCCTTGTGTTTCAGTTTGTGATGTTATTCCCTCACTTTGCATCTATTTTTTGTGTATTCTGAAATCATAAATTTTCGATTATTTTTGTTCATCTCTGAAATTGAGGTATATAAGAGATTCTGAAATTTATTGTGGCATGTATGGTATGCATCTTCACAAAAGTACATGTATTTCATTTCATACACTCAAAGAAAGATACTTTTTTTGAATGGATTGTAATATCATAAATATGTATCTTGGTACACAATTAAGATTCCTTTTTTTTTCCATGCCCTCCTCAATCTGCAGGGTTTCAGTTTCATCGTGTCCAAATTTCATGAGGCTTAATTTAGCCCTGTTAGTGTTACTTTGCAAGTGTGAGAGCAAATGCCATTTCAGAAATATGTTAGCATTTCATATTTGTTGGTGTTGGGCAACAGAAGCAGAATTTTTTTACCGTTTTAGATAGTTGGTCGATTAGCAGAAGACAAACTGATACATGATGATGATGATGAAGTGTGTAAAAAGTGTTGATGTCAATCGCTCAATGTTCAATCTTCTTTGAAAAATCTGGCATTGGTGAGCTTGTCATTTACGATATGATTTATGAAAAAACATGTACCGGTAATGCAGTCTATTCACAATAGATAGACTGTATTTGTATTGTAAATAGGATAACTTCATTTTTCTCAAAGACAAGCTGGACACAATGTCAAAAAAGTAATGGTTTGATTCTATGAAGCTACTGTGCACGATGAGAATGAGTTGTTGCCCGTATGGATCGTCTTTGTAGACGCTGACAGATGCGTCCATAAAAATAAAGGATCATCCGCATTTACGCTGACGATTCTGATTTCTGATCCGCACATTAGCGATGCGAAAAACTGGTTTCGCAATGATTTTCTCAATGCATTTTACATTAACTTTGTAGAGTAAAACCGCCAAACTTCGGACAAAAATTAACTTCAACGGATAGAACGCAAAATATGAGCCTAGCTCAGGCGGGTAACTTGCATGCATTTGATACTACTACTAACCTATATTGTTAGTACAGAAAGTTTGGGCAGGTTGCTGTCTGCAAAACTCCCAACAAACATCGAATTCAGAGACAGATTTCGGGTTACCTAGATTTTTACAGTCCATTAACAGGGGAGTTAAGGTGTAGAGCCTCCAATATATCGATTACAAACAAATCCTTGGCATGTTTCAGGTGGTTTCTGCCAAAATTATGGGAGCTTATGAGATACTTTTTCACTCTATCGGGGAAATTTTCTAATGGCGGCCGTTACCACGGAGCTAGGGGGTATAGACTCCCCTACTACCGGAAGATGGCGCTCTTCCAAGCTTCGAACAGGCAACATTGAGTGTCATTTTGACTTCGAAAAAATAGCGCTTTCGTAAGATTTTAGCACCTTCTTCTTCTTCTTCCTCCGTTGTTCTCGGAGATCTGCAGTTGTATTCTGCAAGCGTCAGTGTTGGTGCCTTTCGTCTCCAGCTGTTGACATTGTAGTTACAAACATTCAAGTGGGAGAGGAAAGGATAGAGGTACGGGCAATGTGAATTTTATGGAGGAAGAGTAGAATTAGAGTGTTCAGTCTATCATATAGATTTGATGGGAGCATGAGGTGGTTGGGAAGAAGTATAGCTTTTGTGAATGCAAAGCCATCATTGAAGTTGAAGTATGAGAGGGTGGTTTCAGAAAAGTGTCTGCTCTGCATTTCTCCGATGAAGTCACTTCGGTGTGACGCTAGGATACTACAGGAGGCCACAAAGTGGATATTATCCTCATCTTCCTGGTGGCAAAGACGGCAAGTGGTTGAGGTTGCTTTCTTAATGGTGACAAGCCTAGTTTGGGTTAGGTATGTGTTGCATGCCAACTGTGATCTTATTATGATCGCTTGCCTCAGAAACTGTGAGCTGCTGGTCTGTGGATACAGGAGCATTGGGTCTGGTATGGGCATGTTCCTCCATAGTGACAGGGACGACTTCTTTTCTATTGCTTGTAGGATGTTGTCATTCACTACGTCCATCACTGCCCTCTTGGATTTCTTCTTCCACAATGTGTACGGAATTGGGTGTTGTATGAGGGTATGGAGATCTGGGAGTCTGTACTTCATTAGGATGGCTTGCCAGGAGTTGATGGAGAGGGTAGATTTGGTCAAGGCATGTAGAAATGTCCGATACTCAAATCTTTCATGAGGCAGGTCTAATGTTTGCCCAATCATCTGAAGCTTCTCAATATCGACTTGGTTGCTTAACGGCATAAGTCCTAAGAGGAGATATATAGCATCATCAGCTGCTGTTCTTGGGAGACCAAGGATTTTCTTGAACAGTTGGTGTTGGGCCTGGTCAAGTCTAGCTGACATCCCTTTGGTGATCTTTTCCACTGCTGATCCATATAGCATTCGCGGGATACAGTATACTTTCCAAAGGGATACACTATGCTGGGGAAGGAGTCCTCTTGTGTATGCTCCTGATCCAGTGAGTGCATAGAAGGTCCGCACTCCTTTGGAGATTATATCTTCTGCTGAATTCCTCTTTATGCTTGATTTTATGATGCCGAGGTGCGGATGTTGCAGCACAGATGGCACTGTGTCATGTCCAAGCTTCCACAACGGAGGTTGAGACATATTTTTCCCTTTGTTGTTGAAGGTAATTACACAGCTTTTGCTTGGGTTGATCTTGTATCTCCATCGTTTCGTATAGCTATCGACGACGTCAAGCATTGCCTGTAGTTCAGAAGGTGACGAGCTCAGCAGGGCTACGTCATCAGCTAGTACCACAAGGCCAGAGTATCTGCCTAGCAACTTGCATCCAAGATCCTTGTTGCGGAGGATTTTCATCAGTTCGTCAATGAAGGTAATATAGAGAAGGGGTGACAGTACACCACCTTGTCTTACTCCCTGTAGAATTGGGAAGGGGTCACTTACAGTTCCATCCCAAAGGACTTGGCTTTGCATGTTGTTGTAGAGGGATCTGACCATGTTGAGGTGTTGAGGATGAATACTTGTCGATGTTAGCTTCTGGAACAGACCAGCGTGCCAAACCTTATCAAAAGCTTTCTCTGCATCCAGTAGGGCTACAAAGGTGGGTTGTTTGTTGGCACAGTTGATCTCTATGATTAGTTCTACGCAGCTGGATGTGAGAAGACACGAATGGTGCTTCCTGAAGCCAAACTGAAGTTCATCCGGGATGTTGTTTTGCAGCAGCGATCTCTCAAGGTGAGGTTTAAGGACCATTTCCATTAGCTTGCAAAGGGTTGAAGTTAGAGTTATTCCTCTGTAGTTCTTTGGTTCCTGAGTGCTCTTGCCTTTACCCTTGTGAATTGGTATTACAAGTCCCTTCTGCAGGCTCAACGGAGTGTGTGCTTTGGTCAGGAGAACATTGAAGATAAGAAGAATAAGCCTCTTTGCCATTTCACCAAGGTTTTGGATATGTTCTGTTGTGATGTCATCTGGCCCACTTGCTTTACCTTTCTTAAGGCCTCTAATTGCTTCATCCATTTCCTGGGATGTAATAAGCATTGTGGGAGCTGAGGACATTAGGAGTGTGTGATATTGTTGTGACATCTGGGCACTAGGTTGGTCTAATTTGGGTTCTTGTGATGTTAGGGCAAGATCTTCAAAGTAGTGTTTCCATCCTTCTGACATCGCATTCCCTTGAAAAGTCTGTCCTTTGTAATGTATCATATCTGTTTGTAGTTTCTTGCTTCTCTCAGGTCGTTGCTTCTTAATCAGGTGATGGAACAGTTTGGTGTTTGCTGAAGATGCAGATTCAATGCAGGAGAGGAGGTTCCTGTGTTCTTGAGCTCTGGATTGGCGAAGTTTCCTTCTGAATTCCTTCTTGTGTTTGTAGTAATCTGCATGTGTTGAGTTGTTCTTTGGCTTTCCTGCCCTTTTCCAGCGTTTCCATCCCTGGAGTGCATTCTGATATGCTTCTGCAACCTGCTTCGTCCATTCAGGTTTTCCTCTTTTCTTTCTTGATGGGATGCTGTTGGGAAGTTCTTTTGACTGTGTAAGCATTGATAGACTAAAGTCTTGCAGGAGTAGCTCTGCCTCACTTTCATTGAGCTCACAGTCCAGGGTTTGTTTGAAGAGCTCGAAAGCTTTGAGTTCTAGAGGACAAGTGTAGAGCTCTCTCACTTCTTTATTGTTTACCTGCTCCCATTTGATTTTGATGCGTGAGGATTTCTTAGCTCTGTGATTTGCCATTTCTGAGTTTTTTGGCAATGGATAGGATTGTGGCAATCTGTATTCAGTTGTGACAAGATAATGGTCTGATGTATTCAGTGGCTCTTCTTCACTTATTGTCAAATTCTCAAACTGGGATATTCCTGCAGCAGGGACCAGAAATCCATCTATATTGGATTTCTTCTTCCGATCGTCTGAACTGAATGTGTATTGTTCTCTACTGCAGACGGCTTCTGTGACACTAAGTAGACTCCAGGAGATCATAAGCTGTCTAAGATATTCTAGGGATTTTTTTGTGTTCTGATTTACAGTATCAACATTCAGGTCACCAGCAATTACACCTGTAGACTGTTCCCCAGGAGGTAGGTGAGTGTCTAGAAGGTGGCCTATGATGCCTAGGCAGATTTGATATTCTGCCAGATCAGATGAGTTAGTGCCACTGGGAAGATAACAGTTAATCAGTAGCATCCTTTTCAGCGTTTGCAAGAATGTGATTTCTACTGCCAGTATTCTGGAAGATTGGCATGTTATCCTCTTGAAGTCCGATATGATGCTCTTTCGAAGGTATATGGCAACACCTCCTTTTCCTCTTCCTCCATGAATGATGTTTAGATTTGTGAGATTTTCTGAGGATTTGCTTATAACATGGTGATTTGGGCTTGCATCTTGTAGGATGTGTAGGTTGTGCTCATGGAGCCAGTGCTCCTGAATGCACAAAATATCAATATTGTTTAGTTCTCTTTCTAGCAATGATTTAATACTTTTAAATCCACGGACATTGAAGGTCCCAACAAGGATCGCTTGGTTAACTACTGTGAGAGAAGGAGTTGTAGGCTCGTTTGCGTTAGGTTTATAATTTGATGATGGTAGCTGGCTAGCATTTGGGTCACTGGCATCTGGTTCAGTGTGTTTGGTGTTGCCAGTAGTTGAAATGAACTCATGAGGAAGTGGTAGGCTGCTTCCAGCATCGCTATGTGTGTTGATGTCGAGGCACGACCTGGACGAAAAACCTGCCTTGAAGCAGATTGTGCATTCGGGGTGATATTCGTAGAAGGATGGTAGGAGGGATTGACCTGTTCAGCATGCTTTGGTGGCATGGTTGGTAATTGTCTCTCTGTTCTGCTTGTATTTCTCAGAGTTGGTTGATCAGGCCATGTTGGTCCTCCAGTGTTTATGCTGATGGGAGTTTGTTGTATCCCATGTTCACTACTAGGGAGATAGTTTCTTGCAGATCTCTGGGGTTGTCCACGAGGATACTGGTTGTTCTGGGCTTTAGATGAGTTACCAGGTGCGGCAACAGTGTGTGACCTTGCTCGTGGTTCATTCTTTCTGTCATTCGAATGTATTTGGGTAGGCTTTATTTCTGAGGGTTTGTAGTGATGATCAGTTTTCGTCAGGCAGGGGTCACTCATGGTATGCATTCCTAGAGTCGGGAACTGAGTCGTAGACTGTATATTTATTAGACTCTGGGTATTCTGATCCCTGAGTGAATGATAGTCTGTTTGTGGCAAGCGTTGATCCTCCGTGGGTCTGTGCTGAGCATTGTTGTATGCATTTTGGCCTTGAGGACCCCTCTTACCAAAGAAGGTCTGGCTGGGTATGACTATGGGAATGTTTATGTCACTATGACGTCTAGTCTGCAAGTTGGATGGAAAATCTCCTCTAGTGTTTGCATACATGTACTCTTGATTTCCTTGGTGACTCTTGTTTTTTGTTGGTGATCCTTTTCTTCGTTCTTCATTTAGTCTGTGAGGACTTCGTTGAAATAGAGATGGTCCTGCTGATCTCTTCTGATGATTGCTGGGTGGTAGTCTCTTTGCTATCGTCGGTTCGTTGCTTCTATTGGTGTTGTTTCCTGGAATGTGTTGTGTTACACGTTCTTTGTTTCCATTTTCCTGCTCACAGTCACCATCAAGGATTTCAAAGCTATTGTGTGTTGGCACATTGTACATAGAAGTGCTTTGAACATTGCTCCGGGAATTCGTTTTGGTCTCCTGGGGCTGTTCTTTTGTTCTCCCATCATTTCTTGACATTGGTAGTTGAGCTGTTGGTTTGCACACCTCTAATCCATTTCTCAAGCATAGTGCATACAGGTAGTCTTTGTCTAGTATTAGGTTTCTTATTTCAGATTCATGCTTCAGAGTTTTTGTTTTGGCATGTATTAGTTCCAGTTCTTTATTTTCCAAGATTTTTATCTTTTCCTGAATCATCTTGTTTTCCATTTGTGCTTGTTTGAGTTCCTGTCCCAGCCTTTCATTCTCTGTGATCAGCAGGTCATTGCTGGTTGACTGTGCCTTGAGATCAGCTCTGAACTTCTTTGTTTCCGAGGATTTCTTTTTGCAGGAATTACATTCCATGCGTTCTTGCTCTGTCTGTGTTTGTGCATCTGATATAGTTCTGCCAGTCTGGGATACAGTTGGTATTGTAGCTGTTTCTTTCAGTTGTACTTGTCTGCAAGACAAGATGTTGTCCTCCTCTGAGTTTGCTTTGTGTCTTTTGTTTGTGATTTTCAAATTTTCATGTGGTGGTATCGCCGACATTGGTGTTGTGTACTCCTGAGTTTCGAGTTCATCGGTATCCCTTTCTTTCCACAAAGCGGTACAGGAGAGACATGTAAAGCAGTCATCTATATGAACATCAGCGGCTCTATTGCAGCAGTGGGTATGAAACCACAATTCACATACCTGGCAGATTATTGGATTTTCTGCAGCACTTTTGTGACAGACTGGGCACATGGTCGCGTCATCAGTATCTGTGTCTGTTGAGATGTTTAAAGTCATTGCCTGCAGTTGACTGCATTTTGTGCAGCTATATGGTTGTAGATCATTTCCTATCATCTCTTCTAGTTCCTTTGCCTGAAGATGCGAGCATGAAAAGTGGTACCATTGACTACAGTCACAACACTCAATTGTATCTTTACATGCATGTTCAAGACATTTTGGGCAGACAGCTGATTTGTCCGAAGGCTCGCAGTGGCATGGGCCCTGGTAGATTGGTGGCAGATGTTCGCTGCTGCTTTCGATGGCCCGAGGGACATTTTGCGAAAGGAATTGTGTCATCGAATCTGTTAGCTTTCTTTGAGTCATGTCCGTCATAGATTTCAGCATCTGTGGTAGCATGATTTCTACGAACAACCGAATTTGTATGCCTGCTATTGAGATCTGTTGCGCTGATTCGTGCAGATCAATGCTGAACATCCTCTGTCGAGTTTTCTTCCCATTGTTGTTTCTCTTATGAGCTGTTATCCATTCTCCGTCATGGCTTCTACCCTTTTTATGTTTAGAAAAGGCCAGCTTTGGAGAGTTTTTTAACTCAGGACCATCAAGGCACTTCAGTACGAGTTCTTTAAAATATACAAATGCATCATGATCGAATGATAGGGTGACCTTTTTCTCCCCATTGCTGTGGATTGGGTTAGGGTTTGCTTCGCATTCATCCATAATTGCTTCCCTCTTGAGTCTGAGCTGAGATCAGTTTTCAGTGATCAATCACAACAGGTTGTTTGTGGATTATTCCTATTTCTATTTTGCAAGTCTGCTGTACCTCTTATTTTGTGGTTTTTATCACAATATTTACAGGCCAATGGCGCTAGTGAGCATGCACAGTATTCTTACTGGTAGGTGGTGTACATGTAATATTCGTACATATACAAACAACAGTATACGAAGACGGGGAGACACATGTATTCACTTGCACAGTACGGGCACAGAGACAGAGTAGACACTGGTGTGATCAGGCTGAGCTCATGGACATGTAGAATATAGAGTTCATGCAGACATTATATTGAATTGATAGTTCATGTGTGAGTGTTGTGAAAAATACCTTTCTTATAGTTCTACGTAACTTAAATCTACCCAAAACGAGAAAATAATACTTTTGTCTTAACTTAAGTGTCCGAAGTTTGGCGGTCTAGTCTACAGAGACTTTCACGTCATGAGTGATAAAACCTCCTTAAGACAGAGAACCCATAAAGGTAGACTGTGAACTGCAACTGGAGGTATTTTATTATGCGGAATCCGTTTTTCGCATCGCTAGCGTGTGGATCAGAAACACAAAACCCGCAGAGCGCCGAAGAAAAAACATCCATATTTTAAGCCAAGCCAAGCCCAAGGACGCATTTTAAAAAAATCATCTTTTAACATTATTAAATTCCATTCAACATAAATCATAATCATATTTAATATGTGAATTGTAATTTTCTAAACAAAAACAGATGCTTTAGTCAATTCACACTGAATCTGATTCAAATGATTAATATTGGCACACAGAGACACACAGTGCAGTGACACCACACAAAACACAATCAATGGACATGTCAATACTGACACGGTAACCGATTTGCCGACTAGTTAAAAACTAACAAAGTCACAAATGCTTACCTAAAGCGAGTGTAGCGAGGCATACTTGAACTGCAGTTGCTAACCACGATACCAGAAAGAAGAACCACATGTTTCATTAATGGATGTCGGAAAAAACAATGAATATAAGCGTCCTGTCAGCAAATAATTGATGCACAAAATCGGCCAGTCGGATGCACAAAACACGTAGACGCTCCGATCCCGAAAATAAAAAGAAACATAAGAAAATATGGTGTCTTTGAAGGGGAAAATTACATTTAATTAATTACCATTAATGCGATTTCGAGCCAAAATAAATGAGGGGGGGGGGGGGGGGGGTGAACAAGAAAACAAAACGGATTAAATATACAAAAAAAATAAAAACAACAACAAACAAACAAACAGCAAAACTAGTAAAAAGTAACACCATTATGTATATTGACATCAATCAATTGAATGCCGCGGGTGAGTCTGTATGGATGCATAGGAGGGGCGGGGCCAGGCACGTAGCCACGGGGGGCAACGAGTAAGACCGGTGCCCCCCGCCCAATTAATTATAGTGCCCCTCAATGTCTAAGGGGCACTAACTAATACTATACGACTACTTTGGTCGCCTCGGACCATTGTACCACTGGCACTGCTTGACCCGCACCATGCAATTTCCCTCTTATTTCAACCAAATTATAAAAAGAAGAAGAGAAATTTAGTGCACAGATTACATAATGCCGGGGCAATGAATAAGTATCATCAATGATGAAAGTTTTACATCTATTTATCATAATTACAACCACTTGAGGTGGCCGGAATCGTTACAATGAATCACAGGCTCCCCAACCATGCAATTTCCCTCTTATTTCAACCAAATTATAAAAAGAAGAAGAGAAATTTAGTGAACAGATTACATAATGCCGGGGCAATGAATAAGTATCATCAATGATGAAAGTTTTACATCTATTTATCATAATTACAACCACTTGAGGTGGCCGGAATCGTTACAATGAATCACAGGCTCCCCAACTTGAAGAGAAAAATTAAGGCCTCAACACTTTCCATCAAGGCAAAAGTGAAGACTGACTGAATCAAATCGCTATATGGGTGGAGTTGTTTTATACTCTTCTAAAGAGGCGAGTTATTTATGCTCCTTGGAATAGTCGATATGCCAGCATTTCACTATTTCATATCTAATTCTCAAGAGATGTTATGACTAAAAATGATAGTAAAATAACGGGTCTTTATTCATAGGAAATATTTCTGTAACTCATGATTGATGGTATTTCTTTTCTAGGGCACATTTATATGGTAATCGAAAACTAACTTAGATTTTTGGCACTTAACATAAGTCGAATGAACTCATGTTGAAAAAATGTAAAGATACAAAATATTTATATTTTAGAACTTCTAAGTAGCCTCAAATTAGTGAAAATTAAGTTTACAATAACTATATGAAGTGATTATAAACAACAATATTATGATACAAGACAGTCATTGACTTCAATTATTACTTCATTTACAGATTATACATGTAATATTCTGACAAATTTAATGGCAAACAAGTTTTCGAAGTTGTCTATAGATTAGTCGCAAAAGTAATCTCTCTCTCTCTTTTTCTCTCTCTCTATCTCGCTCCCATTTCTTCTCTACCCCTCTCTATACTATTTTACTATCCGACTCTGACTCCCCCCCCTCCCCCCCCCCCCTCCCCCCCCCCCCCCCTCTCTCTCTCTCTCTCATAAAGGGATACTAATGACTTCAATTAGAGCATCTTGAAGAAAGAATCTGACAGGACCGAGTTATGGGCCTACTGTCCTTTTTCCACTGTTGACTCCATCATGAATAATTGAATATGATGATCTATTATTAACATATTTCCCCCATTATGATTTAATATAGGCTTATTGTACCCGAAGTGATTTCCCTTTCGTATATCTCGTGTATATTTGTTCATGATCAGATTCTTAAACCTCTATATTTACCCGTCAAAGTTGGGAAATGATATTCCCTGTAGTGGTAATATTTCAGCATGGCACATTGTTTCCCCTTTTTCGAATGGGGGTTGATATCGTTGAGCTGATACCGGTTTACCGTTCAGGGCCCAGGGAAAAAGAATGAGAAATGTGTAACAGTGGCCGGGAACAGTGGTAGCATTTCACGCAGGTCTGTCCAACTTTGTCTCCTCCGTTCTGAAGGGCGGATTTTTTTCTCTCCTTTTTCATTTTCCATTCCCCACTAGGTTTACGGAGTGGTGAAACATTTTGACACTGCAATTGTCAAAGTAGTATGTATGGACTGAACACAATGTATCCTCTAATAATTTCTCCACGATGTTTCCAAGATAGGCCTAGATCTATTACTAGGCCTATATGTGATGTATTTGCGAGCCAGTATCTTTATCATTAGCCGAATGAGAGATGTAGAGAAATTAAAAGTTTTTTTTTTAAGTACTTAAAAAAAGAATTTGTTAAAAGCTTTTTTGACTTCATTCAGATTTTCATATACAATTTTTTTGAAGAGGAACATAATTTTTCTTCCCGTATAAACATAGTACATTGCCTCATACATTATAAACACAGAAATATTAAAAAAAATATTTTTCATAAGTATCCAAACATATTTAATCAAGTATACAAATTGTGATACAATTCTACAATTTGGGAGGAAAATCAAAAACATTTTCTTATATAAACAAAAAGCCCACAATACCAAAACCCCTGACTTGGCCTATTACGCAATGACCCATTGCACGTGTAATTTTTTGTTTATGTTTTAAGCGCCCTCCCCGATGACCGAATTACATGTCCAATAGAATTTTACGTCAGAAATGCGTGTTGGCCACATGACATGAAACGGACCAATCAGAAAAAGCGTCTTTTATTAGCAGCGGGTAGCAGACTGATTCTGAGACTACGTCAGATGTCGGAATGTTGTAAACTTTAGTGATTGTGGAGAACTTTTTCCGGTTTTCTCACTATGTTAGCTACAATATAGGTATGTGTATAGCTTAACAATAGTTTGATTCAGAATTTGTTGACAAATATAAGAAATAGATCGTTAAAATCGGTTACAAATCTGTGTTCTAGCAGCGAGACCGCGCTGCAGTGACATTTGTCAGTGTGTGCAGTGTAGTGTTCCTGGCGCCCGGTTGCGAGCAGCTAGCAGTGCAGCGTATCGGTTTATGTTACAGAATAGTGCTGATATGCCACAGCTAGCAGCTGCGCGCTGCACAGCACAGGCTCAGGCGCAGCACTCAACAGACTAGACCGAAAATTCTGTCTCTTTCGGTCGTTTAATAGCCTCTTATTTGGGTAGAGTTCGCTCCTCTCTCCAGAGACGTACCGTAGTCCCGGGGGGGGGGGGGGGGGGGGGGGGGGGGGTACTCACGTAGATCTATATTGGGTAGAGTAAAGTACCCGGTAATCGGTCAGCTCCGGTTTTCGGCCAATTGGTTGGATACATGGTAAAATCACTTTAAAATACATCGCATAATAGCATAACACATATCCCACACATACCATACCATGCCAGTGTCACTGAAGAACCACATTTGCAATGAAAAATATATCCTAAAATATCACATTTTAGCGATGTAATCGGCGGTCCCGCTACCCAAATCTGAAAAATCGAGTTTCTTACGCGTGTATGTAAGAAATATGGGTACCATAAAAAAAAAAAAAATTTCAAGTATTTTTCAGATATAGAGCCCGATTTTGTGCTGGTCGCAAGCTCAAAAGTATCTCATCGCATGTATTAAATCAATGCAGCCGCACACCGCGACGCACACACGATATGTCCGTCTAATTCAGATTCCAACTTCCGATCACTGCTGTGCCTGTATTCGGCCAGGCGAGCACCCGGGAGCTCCGGCGTGGGATACCTGCTCCGCCCGCTTGTGCTATACATCAGCGCAGAAACGCACGGCGCGCGCGAGCGCTTCCTATTGACTTTGTACATGCGGCCGTAAACTGAAACGCTCGGCCGATAACCGGCTCCAAAACAGTGAAAATTGAAATGAATATTGTCATGGCAATTCGTGATTTTTTGGGGGGATTCTTTTTTTGTTTAAATAATAATAATATTTGCTTCATGATTTGAACAAGAAATGATAATAAATAGGAAGTAAAGAGTCCAATAAATAGGATTTTGTCTTAAGTGGCCGAAAACCGGGTACTTTACTCTATACGGGGATGTGCCGCTCGGAAGGGTGACTTTTTCAGGAAAGATCCTTAGCACATGGGTCCCCTTTTCATTAAAAAAATCCTTAGACATGGGTCCCTTTTTTCATTTATTCCTTTCCCCTCTTTTCTCCCTCATTTTCTCCGGGAATTTTTGGATTAGCTCCTTATGTAAATGGCTAAATCTCTCCCATCTCTAAATAAATCCGGGGCAATATTGGGGAATCCTTCGGTGATTGCATTTCCAGTGTACGAGGTGTACGCACTGATCGCCTCTGCTCTAGGTCAGTGGGTGTACGTAGCTCGTAAACTCAACTAGACCCCGGGGTACCACATATATCAGGACCCCATGGGCTCTATACCGGGTACTCATATGGCATAATGCGCGCTAGGTATAACATCCGCTTGTATAGGGGTTGTAGCGCTTCGCATGCTGCAATGATATGATTGGCAGCTATACCCTGCGTACCCTCTGCCCAGCAGCCGGGCAGCGCGGCAGCAGCGGGGCTCAAGCAGGGAGCTATATAGACCGAATTTTCCGTCTCTTTCGTTCGTTAGCCTCTTATTGGGGTAGGGTCGGCCGGCTCTCTCTTTAGAGACGGAAGCCGTCTATACACATGTCCTTGCTAACGCCACGACCAGTTCTGGTCGTAGCGTTTTGCCCCCAAAATCCCCCCAAATCCCCCAAAATGTCATTTTACCTCATGCATTGATTATTTAAAATTAGGAGAAGGTTTTACTACCTCGGTTCCACTTACCAACTTGACTGTATAATCCGTTTAATGGTCCCTTTTAAGGAAATTACGGGTCTAAATTGACAGCCGTGTTGAAAATCTTGCAAGGTGTGTTAAACTCTCGCTGCCGGAGTCATCTAAATCAATCTCATCCCTTCTAGTCTACGCCGAAGGCAAAATGATTATGAAGGAAAAACTGTGATAACGCCATTACGAACGTGTAGATGGCGCACAGTTTTTCCTTCATAATCATTTTGCCTTCGGCGTAGACTAGAAGGGATGAGATTGATTTAGATGACTCCGGCAGCGAGAGTTTAACACACCTTGCAAGATTTTCAACACGGCTGTCAATTTAGACCCGTAATTTCCTTAAAAGGGACCATTAAACGGATTATACAGTCAAGTTGGTAAGTGGAACCGAGGTAGTAAAACCTTCTCCTAATTTTAAATAATCAATGCATGAGGTAAAATGACATTTTGGGGGATTTTGGGGGCAAAACGCTACGACCAGAACTGGTCGTGGCGTTAGCAAGGACATGTGTATAGACGGCTTCCGTCTCTAAAGAGAGAGCCGGCCGACCCTACCCCAATAAGAGGCTAACGAACGAAAGAGACAGAAAATTCGGTCTAGGAGCTATATAGCCGATGCTTGAGAGCTTGTGTACGGATACGTTAATTAAAACAGGAAAAGTCCTTCAATTAAAAAGGATGCTAGAGGTGCTAGCACAGTATAATTATGTTGCATGGTGTTTTCATCTTTATGTGTGTAAACTACTTGTAAACTACATGTAGTATGGTACAGTTTACTAATAAAGAATTTTATCGAGAAACTGCAAAATGATTGGCCATTGTATTATTACACACATAGGTGCATTACTATCCTGCCTGTGTATTAAAAGCTGTGCTATTGATTCTCAACATTTCAAACACCACTGTACAAAACTCAACTGATTTCACTCAAAATCGATACTTTAGTTACGATTGATGACACCTAAATATCAGTAAAATACATTTTTTCAACTTTCCGATGTTAGAAAGAATAATTTAAAAAATCAAATTGTGAGTCCACTGTCAAACTTCCGATCAGCCGCATCGGCATAATTGTGTGCATCTGTGTGTTATGAGTGTATTGACTATTCATGTATTTAAATGCCGCCTATTAACACCTTGTGCAGTGCTACAGGTCAATACGTATTGGCGTTGACTCTCTATATGCTTTGCTGAAGTGTATTATTACAGCTTAAAAAATGTAATATTTGAAGTTTGAAATCCTTAGACATGGGTCCATTTTTCACAAAAAATCCTTAGACATGGGTACCTATTTCAGCAAAAGGACCCTTACATGTGGGTATGGGTTCGGAGGTCTCAGCCGGACACCCCCGTCCGACTATAATCTGAGTACCCCCCCCCCGGGACCGTAGTGCCCTAGGGTATTCTGTGCAAACTTTACTGGCACGATCATGCATAAAGTTTGCACTAAAATTTAATAGTCTAGAGGATGCTATGCACACGAAGAACTTTCCGCATTGAGCGCTGTACAGTGATTTTACGCGCCCCCATTGGGCGATCCTCTCGAGTGGCTTCGAATTTAAGTGAGAGAGGGCCTACCGGTACTTAACTTAAGCGCAACTTAAGTTCAATGGCAAAGTCAATACGTAATATTATTACGTCACACGACAGGGATATTGACACGTCCTGCTTTAAACAGATGATGCACACACGGCATTGCAAACACATCCTTAAATATGAAGAAAATGCATGAGAATTGTTCAAACTTAAAAAATAGTTAAGTAAAACTATCAAAATTTTGGTATGAAAAAAACAACAGAAAATTGCAAGCTTGCTCCTCGCACAAATATCTTATAGCATTGAGTGAATGGAGAACAGTATAGCCAATCTGAAGGGCCCATGTCGGCTAGGCTAGGCGCCAACTTACGAAAATGAGGCCGAGATCGGATGAACGATCTGCGCATGCGCTAAATGTAAGCTAAAGGTCTGCGTGCACAATACATTGCATACCGTACTGACGGTGGGGTGCAGGCGCGCGTGTGTTAAGTAAGCGACCATAAGGCCATTTAAAAAAATATACATGTTTAGCTCCCCCGCCCGCTTCCTTTTTGGGGGCCGCCTCCTATTTTTTTTTTTTTTTTTTTTTGAAATTTTTTTTTGAATTTTTTTTTTTTGAAAGAAAAAACACATGAAAAACACTGCTAAAATGGCTCTATTTCTGATTTAAAAAATAAAAAAATTGTCGGCGGCCATCTTGAAAAAAAATAGCCCCAACTGTCAGGGAAAATGTACTGATCGGCCATTTTGAGCGGCCATTTTGAAATAAAAAATAAAAAGGGCCTCCTCCTTCCTATTTTTCGAAAAAACAGGACGCTAAACATGTTTTTTTTTTTATTTGGCCTATAAATGATGAATACACCCTTTACGGTTAAGGCTGCAATTTTAATTTGCGCGCAAACAATGCGTAATCAATGTTTTCAGATGCGCATGTATTGTTGCATCACTACCTGTGCTGTGCGCTCACATCATACTTACATAGGCGCCATTTTCATTTTGTTAAATTTTTGTTAAATTAAAATGGCGCCAATGTCCGTAAAAGGGTGTATTGCTTAGATTACAGTCGCTAACTTAACACTTAACACAAACTAACAAACTAGCTTTTCTTAGTTAAATTCTGTGTTTGGATGTTATATTGATGATGTGGGGAATGAATAATATTAAACAATTATTGATATGGAAACTATTCATTTGCTTTAATACCCCCACTCCCAATAATAAATTATGAACTACATGCAGATCTTAGAGGGTAAAGTCTGAAAAATGAAGACACCTCAAAGGCTTTTGTCTTTCACCTAATAGTAATCTTTGCTTTTGATGGTGGTACATCTTATGAGGCTAAACAGGCTTAATACAATTCATGTAGTAGATTTTGCTTTAAATGTGAGAAATTAGTGAGAATGAATAGCTTTTTAATTTTTTGTTATTTGTTGCTCTTTACTCAGCTATTTACATTTTCAACCATAATATAGTTTATCTGTGGTATTAAATTTTCATTGTGAGTTTGGTTTGAATCTAGTTTCTCTATTCCATCATTAGGTTTGCCATGATGAATAGTGCACTAAAGGTATCAACCACTCCTGACCCAAAGGCCCTTTTCAAGGACCTTGGCAGACCCACACTCAGGGGTGTCAGGAAGTGTCCCAACTGCGGAATCTACAATGGCATACGTGGTCTAAGCTGCAAGAACAAAGATTGTAACATGGTCCTAAGGGGAAAGGGCAGGAAAGGGAACCAAAGTGCTGATGCCATCAGGATCATCACAGGATCCTCGGCCATGGTGTATTCTGTGCGATTGCGTGATAGGGGACCTGATTACAGGGGGTTTGTAGAGCTACCACTTAGTGAAGAGATCATCCTGCAGGGACCTGATGCAGAGACGATGACCCTCGTGGATGTACCTCATTGCTACATTGGATCTTGTCAGAAGTCATTGGCAACAGAAGGTAACCAGACGACATGCCCGCATATCGAACTCGCTCAGAAATGCGCCACGGAAGCGCAGCCGCTCACCCTGAAGAACTCGGTCCTAAATAGCTTACCGGTCTCCAATGAGATGAAACAAGCAATCTGGCTTCTTGCCACTGAGACCACGGGTCCTCTTGTGCAGCGTGTGTCAAAAAACATCATGGTCGTCAAGTGCAAGGCGCAACAGACACCCCAACTAGGTTTCCTGCATTTCTCCTTCTCGGAGTCGCCAAAGAAGAAGGGCTCCGTGGAACATCGGTTTCATTGCTCATGCAGACAGTTCAAGAATTTCAAGCATTCAACTGAAGACAGCAAGAAGAAATGTGTCCATTTTTATGCTTGTATCTGTGCATTTGCAAGTGAGGATGCATTAACCAAGGAATTTAAATATTTCATCAGTATGGATGAGGCGAAAGATGGTAAGAATAAATCTGTCCATTCCGAAAGCATTGTAAATTATTTATTGCGCTGAAAGAGTACTGTGGTAATGAATTTAAGACTTTACTTAAATGAAAACTTCAGATGAGTTTGAGATCTGAGAAAAAAAATGTATAAATTCTTTGATAATGTTTCATCATGGGCATCTTTATTTTCAAGACTATATGAAGATAACAGTATCATTCAACGATTCATCAGAAAGAATTTTGATAACTGGATCAGTAAATATTATTTAATTCTTAAAAACATGGCCTGACTTTGAAAGGTGTGTTACACATTGATGTTTATCTTGTTTGCATTTTTCTGTCACAGATGTCCCCGACCCATCTCAAGGTTCTGTACAGATAACCATCATCGATGGTCAGTTGACTACTACATCGCCAGAGACGGTTTCCATGGCAATCACAATGCCTGGTCTACAGAGTAAAAAGAGAAGGAAAGATGACACACTAGGTAAGGGTTAGGCACTCATTTTTCGTCAATAAGACCTACTTGTATGGAAAATAAGAGATCAGTGTCTTACCCTAGGGTGCAAGTGCACTAATTTGGGTTTGATTCCAGGACCATCTGATCCTAAGACTTGATCTTGGTGCGTCTCATTGTTCGGTTGAACATGTATGGATATTATAGCCCAAAGGGATAAATATTTGCATTTAAAACAAGTTTGCTTGTAAGTAATCAGAATATTACTAGCTATCATAGGTATTGCATTAAATTGTTTATGATTGTTCTCGGATATTGAGATGAGACAATGTACATTTGTGTTTCAATCACTGAGTAGTCTATGATGCTATTCTTTGTAAAACAAAAAACAAACAAAAATGAATGAAAAAGGATACCGTATTTGCCGGCGTATAGGCCGCAGTATTTTTGGAAGAAAAAATATCAAAAAGTCGGGGTGCGGCCTATGCGGCGAAAGAGTAAAAAAAAGATTATTTTTTTTTTTTTTTTTTTTTTTTTTGATTTATGGCGCTATGCCTGGCAATGTCTCCCAGCTCAGTAATCAGTGTTGACTCACCACTCGGAAACTACAACAACACTAAAATTTGTCTGTCATCTTGGTTTGAAAGTAATCTTTCTAATAGATCTCAATATGTACATGTAGTTTATAATAATAATTCCTCAATTTTTTTTATATAACAAATGGTGTTCCACAAGGTACTATCCTAGGACCTAGTACTCTTTTGTTTTTAATTCACATTAATGATCTTACACATTCTTCTAAAAACGACATTGTTACTATTATTTTGTGACAAGTTTACAAGCACAAATTAGCGCCTTTAACTGCACCTCGATGTTAAATGAAGGTCCTTCCCCGCGTGGGTTTTCGGCAACAAAACAACAACAACAACCAAAAAAAAAAACTTTTTTTTTTTTTTTTTTTTTTTAAATGTCAAAATCGGGGGTGCGGCCTATACGGCGGTGCGGCCTTTACGCCGGCAAATACGGTAAGTAAAAAATGAAAATGCTCACACCATTCAAGAAAAAGGTCTTCTTCTTCTTGAGGCACTTCTCAAGCCGGGTCCAGTAAGTGACGCATGGTCAGGCCTTGGTGTTGAAACCCTACTGGTCTTCCGGGTACATTTTTTCTTCCTTATACGGGGTCATACAAGGAGCGGACACATCGTGATCCCTGTCGGGTCTCTCCCTCCTGCGTATAATTTTACCACACAACACAACAACTATTTATAAAGATGAAAAAGCTGTAGATTAAAGACTTGTAATAAATGAATCATCAGCAAATCTCTGAGTGTATTTAAAGCCCCACTGCACTACTTAGAGCTACTTGCGCCCTCTTTATAGCAAACAATGCCTAATCGGTGCCTGTTGGTCCCCCATGATCCCCTTTTTCTTATGTTAATTGCGAGCTGATTTGATGAGGTAACCATCTGTCAGTGACCTTGCAGGGAGGTCTAATCCCCCCTAGCCAAACTAGTGCAGACAGGCTTTAATGTTTGTTTGATTTTGCAATACATTTCTATTCTACATCCCAGCCCAGGCCAGCAGTGCTCTCCTAACCCTCCAAGAGGGCGCTACATCACCTGTCAAGAAGACAGCCCCGTCTAGGAGAAGTGGTGGTCCTGCACCAGACCCGGATCATTCCTTTAACAAAGGGGTACCCCAGCCCCTTGTAGAGGCGCTCGTAGAAGGACCCACTGTCTCCTTTAATCACTGGCTGGGTAGTGTGACGGAGAGGATCAATCAAACCATGCATTATCAATTCGAAGGTAGGAGCCTGGGAAGGAATAAAAAAGGAATGGTACTCACAAATGATAGAGTCCATCTGAGTAAAGATTCCATCACAACATATCGAGGGTTCAGTGACACAAAGACGCAACTCCATATTTTGTTAAAATGAGTATTTGATATCAAAATGTTCAGAAAAAAGTGGGCTTTCCAGGAAACACAAAGACTTAACTCCACCTAACACCCCATTGAAGCAATGGCTAGTGAAACATAGACTTAACTCCTTACGGCCCAAGTGCTCAGTGACACATTTAAAACCATTTTTTCTAAAAATGGCCAAAATGGAGTTTGTGTCACTGACCCCTCAATATCTCATACGTTGTTTCTAAAAATAGCATATACTGTGTGTATTTGTTATATTTATAATTATAGACAAATTTGAAGAAAACAAAATAAATCAAAATATACCTCGTGAAACTTTCACCTACGTACGATGGCAGCAGGCTTTCGTCAGACGGCTAGCAGTAAGGACTAACTTTATGTAGGGGATTGACAGAATGGGAATGTATTGGGCAGATCATTTGTAGTGGTTGTTATCACGATTCAACACATGTTCTGATTCTTTCATCCACTGCTTATCTTTACTGCCAGTCCTCTGACAAAGCCAGCCACCAACTTTAAGCAGATATTATCACCCATTATTTTGATTTTCAATCAGACATATCCAAAAACTAATTTGTACAAATCAACTCATTCAGCTGACCTCTACTGTGTTCTGAGAAAATATGTCATCTTGAAATAGTTTTTAATAGAGACCTTCAGATTCCCACAATAACGCCCTTGCTCTCTTTAGGAAAAAGCAAATAATTCATAAAAGAAAGTGTTGTTTGAGAGCTCTAACACCTTTAACCTTTCTTTCCTCTTTATCCTCTTCTATAGGTACCCCTGAGCCTCTGGTGTTCCACATACCGCAGGTGTTCTTTGACATACTCCAGCAGCGTATATCCTCGGGCTCCCGCAAGAAGAGACTGCCTAACTCTACCGTAGCATTCATCCGTAAAGACGCCCTCCCGCTAGGTACATTCACTAAGTACACCTGGCAGCTGACGAGTATTATTCAAGTCAAGCAAATCTTTGATACCGCAGAGGTTAGTGTCATGGCTTGCTTTCTTCTTTTGTCCACTTTGTTGAAAATTGATATGGTATGTGTCTCAACATAAAGTTGAACTGTGCATTATTTTACAATCAAAACAATATTTCACTCTTGTATTATGATGACCTTCTTAATACATTCAGGAATGTAGTCACATTCATAATTTTCAAAGCATATAGTATTTGTTTTGTGTATGTGATGTAAAATTGATATAAAACCAAAATATTTTATGTGTAGCTGTATTACAGGCAGCTGTCATTTCTCCATTCTTGGTCTAATTTGATCCCTTTGTTAACATCTTGCATTACCATACATCTGGCTGGAATGCTCCCCAGGAAGTGGAGAATGTGCATAAATTGTGTGCGGGTAAGCCTGAATCCGATGACTGGGGTAATAATATATCTGCAAAGCGCTTAGAGACATCATCGATGTATAAAAGCAGAATATTATTATTATCTTGTAGATGCCGATGGAGGTGACAAGAAGCTTTGTAGAGAACAAGGACGGGACGTTCTCTCGCTACGTCTCACCCAAGGTGGATGTGGAGCATGTAGGAGAGGCTTACAGGAGAGCAGCAGGTCAGATTCCCATCAAGCCGTTTGAACTTAAAACTTTCCTCAAAATTGGTGAGTACTCTTTTTCTTAAAGGCATCATTTAACAATGTTAAATCTGAGATAAATGGCCCTACATGTTATCAGTGTCTGTGATATGGTTTAATATTGAAGCCCTAAAAAAAATGCGCTTCAAAATGATCTTGAAGTGCCTCAAAAAAGTAGAAATCTTTTGAGTGACTAGTGGTATAAAAACTGTTGCAAACGAAAAAAGAAATTTTGATTTCCAATCATAAATATCTTGATAATCAGACGGGCGATCAGCTTGTAAAAGTCATGGGATTCCTGACTGACCTAAGGGTTTATAACTATGATTGCAGCATGATCTAAATCCAGGATTTTGTTTCAGAATCTGAGGCTATGTTACCGGGTCACTTTAACACCTAGCTCATACAGTACTAAAAGATTTTAAACAGTTTTTACTGATTGCTAGAGTCTAACAGAAATGGGAACAGTTTTATGTGTTAGGTTTTAGTTTGTCCATCATTCCGCTATTGGATAGTTACAAAGTGTCCAAACCAACTTGAGAAATAGGCTCTAGCATTCATTCCTCAGAATGTAACAACATGAATAGATTTTGGATAAATAGATTCCTAGGTAGCAGCACTCGTTCTGAGCAGGCTCGGGCCAAATTGTGAAAATTATGTTCAAGGTTAGATATTCAAATTTGTATAAATGTGTGATCTTGGTGATTGTCAGTTTTACTTTTCATATGGGAATTAAAATAAAACTAGGGGTGTTGGAAACATTTCATTATGAGGAAAGGGCTCATTGAGCTGCTTATCAGTTAAATGACTGTCACACATTGAAACTTACTTTTGACAATACATTATTGCACTGTATCAATTAAAAGAAGAAAAAGCGTTAAGATAGTGATAATGCTCAATTATTTCCTTAGACATAACCATTTAATCCATTTTGTTTCCATCACAGGAAACACGGCAGCAGATCAGAAGGAACCAACGCCTTTCATCATCGAGTGGATCCCTGAAATTCTACCCAAGTCTCGCATCGGTGAGCTACGCATCAAGTTTGAGTACGGACACCAGCGAAACGGACATGTCGAAAAGAGGGTGGATGAGCTACACACAGCAATAGAACATGTCGTTTAGGTTTCATTGTGCAGGCATTTAAATCGAGTGGATCCCTGAAATTCTACCCAAGTCTCGCATCTGCGAGCTCTGCATCAAGTTTGAGTATGGTCACCAGCGAACTGGACATGTCGAAATGAGGGTGGATGAGCTACATACAGCGATAGAACATGTCGTTTAAGTTTCATTGTGCAGGCATGTAAATCGAGTGGATCCCTGAAATTCTACCCCAGTCTCACATCAACGAGCTCCGCATCAAGTTTGAGTACGGACACCAGCAAAACGGGCATGTGGAGAGGAGGATGGGTAAGTTACGTGGACCAATAGCACATGTCATATAAGTGTCCAAAATGTTGCTATTTTGAAATATTAGCAAAGGAGCTCACCAACACCAGACTATTCCTGTTTCTCAAATCTTGCACAAGGATTATAAAGACATAATCAATTTCAGGCTTCTGATGATCTATTATTGTGATTCTCCTTGGGGAAGTTTTTGTTTGTTTTTTCTTCAAAGATATGGTACGTTATGAAATATCTAGCCATTTCAAATCTGGACTCATATTTTCAAGCAGGGGATTACATTGGTTATCAAATATAATGGCTTAGTCGTGAACAATGGCAAGTAACTGCTAACGTGCCCTGCTGCATTGTGTCTAATGCCTCAGACTCGCTGAAATTAGAGGTTTGCAACTGGTCTACATATTTACAGGTTGTTGTGTGTAAGCTAGAGAATGTATGTTCAGATTGTCAAGTTTGTCTAAATAAAAATTGTCTACCTATATATTTGATCGTAGTTTTGCATCTATTTTGACCAAGAATGTATGATTACAGGTTATTGAAAATTCATGCATTGATAGCACTGGCAAAAGGTATTTGACAGTCACGTGGAGCATGGGCAGAGGCAAATTGAAAAGCAGTCACACTTTTCAAATGTATACATCTCTACGTGGTATGCCACAGTTGCATCAACAATATATTTAGAGAAGATTCTGTATTTGACATATTTGGTGATAAATACATTTTTGTCTTTTGCAGAGATGAAATTGGCCAGTTTATTTTGATATTTCATTGAGACAGTGGGACTTTTAAATATACTGGAAATAAAAGGAAACTTTTTGTTGGAAGTACAAATGCTAATTTTAGTGAAGGCGATTTACATATATTACTTGATGTTTCTATGATGATCAGTTTGAATTTAGAAGGTACTCTCCAGATGTTGTAATTGACAATAATGGCGCATATCTTTGGCAAGATATTAATCTACATTTGCCACTCACCATTCAGGTGTTGAATGGGTACCCGATAGGATGCGGACGTTAATTTTGTTTGATTGGCATGTGCGCTTGTAAAATAGCACCTGGCCAGAATACTCCCCATGGAGTGGAGCGTGTATACTATCATGTGTGGAGTAGCAATTGAATCCAATCATCTGGGTAAAAACATTCACAAAGTAAAGTGCTTAGAAACATGATTTGAAGAGCTATACAATTGTGACTATTATTGTGATTATTGGTGTTATTACAAGTAAATTTCTGTCTGGTTCTCAACTCATGGTATCAAGAATTATACAACTTGATTGAGGACTTTTTTTAGGTTTTTCCAAATTTATGGTAGCATAGATGATAGGAATCAAGATTACATTTGCTGGCTTGTATGCATCTCACAAGAAAGACATGATTTATTTGAGAAGATACGACCGATTAAAGTTCTAAATAAATTGAATTATATACCTCACTTAAGTATTCCAGCAATCTGATTGGTCGAAATTGCATTCATAAACTTTAACTGTTCCCGAAAATTCCCAGTAACCATGGTTAAAACAGTTCTAAAATCCCAATAACCATGGTTATTGGGAAAATAGGTCAGTCTCCATGGTTACCCCATAGGTTTACATGTTAAAAAATGGTTTGAGCGATCGAGGATACCATACGTTTGCGAAGATTTGGTCGGTAATTTCAATACAATTGAATCTCGATCGATCTTACCGACAATTTTATCTTGCATTGTTGACATGAAGACGAAAATAAACTTCCAAAAACAAAAAAACAACATCTGCCGATAGATCTTGATCTAAGTTCGTGCCAATATGCATTGCAAAAGTAAAAGAAGGGTCCGTTTAATGGAGCTTTTGCGAAGCATCCATCACGCGAAACTGGTTTCAATCCATTTTAATGTATATATTGAAAAAAACTGCCAAGTATGGTAACAGTGCGCGATGGCCGAGTGGTATAAGGCGTTGGTTTTAGATACATCGCACATTGTACGCAAGAGTTCGAATCTCATCTTCGACAAAATAAAAAAGTATTAATGACTGCTTTAATATTCGAGAAATAGTTGTTTTTATACGCTCTCGGGGGTTACAATTGGGCTATTCCCCTCGGCACGCCTCGGGTAATAGCACAATTCTAACCTTCCCTTGAGCGTATAAAAACAACTATTTCTCTCAAAGCAGTCATTAATACTATACTATATCACACATTACATGAGAAACACAAATAATGTTTTGGAGTTACTCTGGCGATTGAGCTACCATTCCTATTGCTTTGAAATACTATAGTTATGCTTTGTTATTGGGTAAAGGAGAGCGAATCGCTAAATGCTGAAATTTAACTGGACAACACAAAATAGACCATTTATGAGTAAATAGTGAATAGCTTATTGTTCAAAGTGTATTCTTTATTGCCCATATCTATTACATGTATATGATCAACTTTGTTTTGCTTGATTTCCCTGTACAATAAGTTTTTATTTGGTTTATTTTCTATTTTTGTCGTATCAATTCCACCAGATCACAAGATATCTTTCTTAAAGTAGTATGAATTTCAGGAATTTGTAAATATGAACGACAGATATTTGAAAGAATTTGTTTTCTCATGCAAGTGCTGTACAAAACAGAAATATTTGCGCTTGGTACATCTATGTGTACAGTAAATAGATGCTTTACTTTGTCTTTATTTATATTTTGTAGCATGAAGTGCTGTGAATAGAGAAATATTTATTGCTGCATTCAAATGAATTCAGTTGCACCGAGTTTTTCATTTTTCTGACAGTATTACTTGATAGTAGTTTTCATAAAAGTGCTCAAATAATATTAAAATGAACAGAAAATTGAAGGTTGTGTACATTTTGATTGTGTTTTATACAACATTGTTTGGGCCTCGTATTTCATTTAGATATATGAAGGTCCCATGTAATAACGATAGATGACTTTAAAACTACTAGTAATGTTATGTTATGGCTAGATACTCTAATATTAAGCCATAGTTAAATTTTCCCTTTCTAGCAGATCCTTTGCAAATTCTGGACATGTTAATGACCATGTTGCAATATATCATGCATTTTTTCAAGAAGAAGATACAGTAGAATATAAAAATGTCAGATGGCAGTAGGGGGGGGGGGGGAGGAGCAATGGGGATGATAAAGGAATACGAAGGATTATAAAGTGAGAGAGAAAGAGGCAGACAGAGAAAGAGAGAGGGGGAGGGAGGGAGAAGCGAAAACTGAAGAGAGAAGAGGTAGTAAACAAATTAGAACAGATACATAGAATTGACAAAAAGATGGACAGATTAGAAATTATTCACATGTCAACAAGATTAACACACGAGCACAGTTAGATTTAGACATATTTCTATCTTTAATCCAAACAGGCTTCAGCCCTGCGGCATAAGTCGTTATATTGAGCACATTGTTGCATAACTCTTGGCAGGAGAGTGGAAATATATTGCATAGGCAGATGGAAGGCATATTCATCTTGGCAAGAAAAAAAGATGATTACAACTGATGACATAATTATAGGAAGGCACAACATGAGATTGTACACATGAGTGAAGAAAGCAAGTAAAGGGGTCAATCAAAATCTTACATTTGAAATATTACAAATCTTACATTTATTTTGAAATATTACAAATCTGTTTGAAATGTAGCATTGATACTTAAATAGCAATAAGACAACTTGTACAATCAAATGAAACAACTTAAAAGTGATTTTATGTTTTTAGAAATACAGGTAGATGGTGACTCTCTGTTGATGAGATAAATGTTTAAAACTATAGCACATAATGAATTTACAGGTAGACACCCTCACGCACAGGTACACACACACGCATGCACACTCTCTCTCACACACACACACCCACCCACAGAATGAGATATTGACTTCTTACACTATCAACTAAATGAACATATTGTAAAAGTCTTTGTTTATATCTGTTCCATGATTTTTATCAAATAAACTGACAAGAAATCTATACGGAATCATACTAAATGAATAACTGTAAAGTCTCAATGTTCAATAAGACTACATTTCTCAGCATACTGTTAAGCACCAAGATAAGAAATACTACAAAAGAGAATGATCAACTCATTGACAACTTCACAGAGGAAGACACCAAACAATAAATAATATATAAAATAACTTAAAATCACATACTGACAAGATATACAAAACAAAATTAATAATTTATAATTTATGGGTAATTAATTATTACAAGGCAATGCATTCAAAATAACAGATATTGCACATCATTATTTTCCCCTTCCTTAGGCAATGAATCAAAGGTTATGAATACATTATTGCACAATTGAATAAGAATGTAACCTAACATCAATTTCACATCTGCACTGCACTTATAAAGCATGTTGAATACTTGACCAAGGGGGTGTTTCACAACTAAGTCGAACTTAACTCTAAGTTGGACTTAGAAATTATGGAGAGCCATTTGTAGCCTTAAAATAAAATATATTCAATAGCAAAATTTTAAGTATTTTAGACCTTTCATAAATTCCACATCAAGAACATGAAATCTCCCATGATAATAGAAATTATGAACGATTTGAATCAAAATGTTATGCCGTTTAAAATAGCTTTTACAAAATATTTTCAAAGATGCTAATGGCTTTCCATAATTGATAAGTCCAACCTAGAGATAAGTTCAACTTAGGATCTTTGTGAAACACCCCCCATATGAACTAATCATTTTAGAGCTCTTGACTAGAAATCATACTCAAATATCACAACAAAATTTAACTGGGCAGTTCTAATCACTGTACTCTTCCAATCTGCAAGTGAAAGAGGAGGGCAAGAAGCCCAATAAAAAATATATAACTTAGATTAATTGCTATTTTGACCAGCAGATACCCTGTTTTTTTCATTTCTATTCCACTTCATGTTATCATATCATATCATATTTTGGTCCTTTACAGAATATGAACTTAAAACATCATCAATATTACTAAAACAAATAGGGAAAAAAGTAATGACTGAAATATATTCTTTGAACTTTTCACTATATTATATATCATCATCTTGTGTTGGTAATTTATATAAAAGGAGTCCATGGAATATCCCCCCCCCCCCCCCTAACAAAATTCCTTGTAAGAAAAAATAGTGGTAATGTAATTATGTAAAAATACATTTTGAATGGTGGTAGGTGTCCACTCATTATATTTGTGAAAATTCCACTGGTACACATGGAATACTTATTCCTCTGACAGAACCAATGAGAAACAGAATGCAATGCACTGTTTATAGCCAAGCCATGGTCTAAACCAAGGATTTACCATGGATGACAAAAAGGGTATTTTAAAAAAAAGACGTAGTCAAAGTATTTGCAAACAAAACATTTCATTTCATCTTCTAATTTTTTCAAAACAATGAACAAACCTGTTTAGTTTGTCTTTATGTATACCCTTTCGGCCACTCATAATAATTTGGTATGTTAGACTATGGTGTACTATATAGGTCTAGCCACCTTCATGGAATTTGGGAAAAGTGTGATTTAGTCAGAACACTGCCCTCTTCTGGTCTTTACAACAAACTGGGGTCAACCGGTGACCCTTCACATGTCCATCTTAACACCAGTCTCCGGGAACGGAAGCTTCAAGTTTCCTTTCACCATGACCCTCTCCTCCCCGTACAGGTCAACACAATCACCCACCAAGTCCAGAAGCTTCATCAGGCGACGGTCTATGGCTTCTAAGTGGGCTTCATGGATGACAGGATCGATCAGATCCTTGACCAGCGTGTGTCGCATGTGGTCACTCAGCTTCTCCTTACTTCCGTTGACTTTCTTGAGGTATCTGAAAGTGGAGTCTCGGAGTCTGAGGGGAAATAGGGGGGGGGGGAGGGGGTGGATCAATGTAGAAACAAATATTGAGGGTTTACACGATTTCATCTGTATTGGTGATGCATAGGTTTGAGAGTGTACCTTTTTTCTTTCTTTGTTCCATCATTTATTAATTGAATAATACGTACATAAGAGACACAAAATTATATTGATTACAAAGAAAAACACATGATTTATACTGCTTTCTAACTGGCTTCTATCGGAGTCACACCGATGAAAATACAGATTGAATTTTCCTTATAGGTGAAACCGAAGTTTTTCCCCTGTCGCTTTCTAACTGCCGGTGAAATTCACTCGCTGGGGCGAGCCCTTGCCGAAAGTGAAGAATTATTGCGTAAATATTAAGCCCGCGCTCCATCTAGCTAGCATGCAGCATGTTCAACCATAAGTCAACAAACACAGCTGGTTACGATAAAGCGCGCGTATACTGCGACCTTTGACCATTTTAATCGCTGTTTTAATCGCCTTTTTCTCCCAAACGCTTTCTAACTGGCCGTTTCATCGGTGTCACACCGATAGAATGAGAATTTCTCCTGCTCTTGAGCAGGAGAATTTAATCGCCTATTTCTCTTCTTTTCATCGGCTATTTAATCGCCTTTTTCTCCTCTGTTGCTTTCTAACTGGCCGTTTCATCGGATGCGTCCGGATGCGTCCGATGAAAATTAGTGCAGTTAGAAAAGGGTATTACATACTATATTTATATCACAAAATCATTTTTTGTTTTCCAGAGGTGATACTTTTCAACATTTGCCCTCCATAATATTTCCTTTGAATAAAATTTGAATATGTTTGTAAAATTACATTTTCTTTTTTGCGAATATAAAACATAAGAAGCTAAATTAATTAATAGATTTTTAAAAACCACATATTTTGAATTTATATAATCACATGCTTGCCTAGAATTATATAATAATAATAATAATAATATTTAATTTTTATATAGCGCTTAATATATCACTGTATTCAATTTTTTCATTATCAAACGATACTTCTGTACTTCTGAAAATCTATGACACGATTATTGGCTGTCATGTCAGAAATTTAGGGTCAAGTTGGGACGACAAAGGTTGAAGCGGAACAGCTGAAAATTCTGGAGGTAAATACTACTGTTCGTACTGAGATAAAAGTCTTTCATATGTTTCGAGATGCACGCAAGGCACTCCCTCTGTATGTATAGCCATGGGCTCTCTTAGTGGTTAAATTTGTGTACACGCAAGACTTTTTCTTCCAATTTTTTTTTATAACAAATTACCTACATCCAGAATTGACAATTCAATTTCCCATGTTTGAAATTAGACTGACAACTTCTATTTATCATAATTATTCACATCCTATATTAGGAGAACCAGCCACCTCCAAGTTTTAATGAGGTACGGTGGGTCATGCCCGTCCATTTTTCCCCTTCAATTCCTGACTTCCAAAGTTAGGAGTGCCTGACATTGATGTATTTGAGACTAAGTTTTGTGCAAAATTAAATATTGTGTCCATCTCTGTGCAGCAATATTATCTAAATATTACAAAAAACCTCTGTTTGTCATTTAAAAAAGAAGAATTCCAGGTTTTTTTAAGGTGAATGACTTTCAAATTACGAGGAGAGAAATATAATGTATAGATAAACTATCATTGACTAAAAAAGAATGAAAAGGGGGAGGGCCGGGGCAAAAAGAAGGTAAAGTTTGAGCAGAAAAGAGGAGGGAGACAAATAGAAGGTAAAATTGAGTAGCAAAAAGGAAGAGGGAAAGAAGAGAAAGAAACATGAGAAGAGAAGAGGACAAGGATTAAAATAGGAACAGTGCCATAGGATGGGAGAAATAAGGATATGAAATAGCAAGAGAAGAGGAAGAGGAAAGGAAAGTGTAAGGAGAAAGGAAAAAGGAGAATGTTTAAAGGGAATCGAAGAAGAAAAGAAGGGAAAATATAAATAAGAAGAGAAAGGAGGATCCGCAGGAGACAAAAGAAGAACAGAGAAGCAGCAGAGAAACAAAGCAACTGTTAATACTTACATGCAGCACTGAGCTAGAGGGCCTAACAGAGTGAGATCATCTAAATCAGGGTTTCCGAAACCCTTCCCGTTGTCAAGGGCAACAACGAATCCCTTGGAGCTGTACTTCTGGAGCATGTGAAAATGGTGTCTATCGTAATTCACTGTGGAGAAAAGTGGAGATAAGAACAGAGAAGATTAAAGTAAAATTAATCCATAAACAATTATCTCTATGATTCTAAGAATTTCAAATGAAAAGGAGCCTTTATTGATATCACAGAGCAAGATGAAAAAACCCAAATCAATATTTTGTCATGTTCAAAAGAAGTATATTGATATTAATTTTCTAATGTGTTAAACGTGTCTATCGTAATTCACTGTGGAGAAAAGTGGAGATAAGAACAGAGAGGATTAAAGTAGAATTAATCCATAAACAATTATCTCTATGATTCTAAGAATTTAAAATGAAAAGGAGCCTTTAGAATTGATATCACAGAACAAGATGAAACAAGACAAATGCGACTGCGTCTCCTATATGCCTCCGCCTTTATAAAACCAGTAATTTCAGAAATTGACCTCTGTGACCTATGACTTTTGACCTCATTACACCAAAAATCTATTCAGTTAAAGTTTGAAGTTCATATCTCAAGGGGTTCTTGAGATATCGCCATAATGAGGCCAATACCTGGAATTTCATAAGTTGACCTCTGTGACCCTTGACCCACATTCTCCAAAATCCAATCAGATTATCTTTCTATGGTGATACATACTATCCTCCAGTTTGAAGTTAATATCTCAAGTGGTTCTTGAGATATCGCGATAACGAGCTCAATACATGGAATTTCACGAGTTGACCTCTGTGACCTTTGACCCTTGACCTACATACTCCAAAATCTAATCAGATTGTCTTTCCATGGTGAACCATACTAATCTCAAGTTTGAAGTTGATATCTCAAGTGGTTCTTGAGATATCGCGACAACGAGCCGAATACCTGGAATTTCATGAGTTGACCTCTGTGACCCTTGACCTTTGACCTACATACTCCAAAATCGAATCAGGTTGTCTTCCTATGGTGATACATGCTATCATTAAGTTTGAAGTTCATATCTCAACTGGTTCTTGAGATATCGCGATAACGAGGCCAATACCTGGAATTACATAATATTACCCCTGTGACCCTTGACCTATGACCTACATACTCCAAAATCTAATCAGATCGTCTTCCTATGGTCATACATATTATCCCCAAGTTTGAAGTTCATATCTCAACTGGTTCTTGAGATAATGTGTTAACAAGGTCAATACATGGAATTTCATAAGTTGACCTCTGTGACCCTTGACCTTTGACATACGTCCTCCAAAATCTAATCAGATGGTCTTCCTATGGTGATACATACTATCCTTAAGTTTGAAGTTTAAATCTCAAATGGTTCTTGAGATATCGCGCTAACAAACTCAATACAAGGAATTTCATAAGTTGACCTCTGTGACCTGTGACCTTTGACCTACGTACTCCAAAATCTAATCAGATCGTCTTCCTATGGTGATAAATACTATTCCCGAGTCTTAAGTTTAAATCTTAAATGGTTCTTGAGATATTGTGATAACGGTCAAACGGGACGGACGTACGGACGGACGTACGGACGGACAACCCGAAAACATGATGCCTCCGGCACCACCTTCGGTGGCGGAGGCATAAAAACCCAAATTAATATTTTGTCATGTTTCAAAAGAAGTACATTGATATTAATTTTCTAATGTGTTAAACGTGGGATTTTTTTTTTTTTAAATATCATACTAAATATATTTTCATCAATTCTTTTTAAACACTGCTTCTAGAATAGATATTTTAGTAGCAGTTGAGAACCCTAAATTATTTGAGCTAGAACACAAATATCAATGATAACTTGCAAATATGCAAAAATGTAACCCTTTAATAGATGAAACTGTCTACAGTTGTCTAAAGTGTCATTTCAATGGTCATTTCAATCGTTTCAGTAGCTGCAAGTTCTCATTGAGCAATCCTATGTAAATGGTGAAATATCACACAAAAGACTAGAGATAGACTATCTCTGAACTCCTTTATTCACATAAAACATGGTTGCCAAGGGCAATAATTGCGCATGAGTACAACGCTGCTACAATAATCATAAATGTCATGCTATATTCATACACAGATTGTTACATTTCTTTCAGTACATTAACGATACACGTGAACTTTCAAAAGAAACAAGGTAAAGGGTAACGATCTGCTGAAGATACTCACACATCAGAAAGTCAAAAATAGATTGCTCTACAAGGTCCAACAGGAACCTGCCTTCTGCGTTGTCCGGGTTCTATAATTAAATCATTTAAAGGAATATATGACCCTCACAAACTGATTTATTACAATGAAACCTCGCTGGGTACTACATGTATATATATATATTCATTATCAAAAGGGATGGATAACCTTTAAAAATGACTCATTACAATGAAACCTAACAGGTTTCTATAAATAATTCACTTGAAAGGATGGATAAAACTGACTCAATACAGTGAAATTTAAATTTAAAAAGGACCTATTGCTCAAGGAAGACGAAATGCAGTCTTTATTGGCAGGTGGTATTTCAAACCTTTTTTCACAAAAATTTCAAAACTAATGTTCAATGGAAACACAAAAAGATGTGGTCTTTATACAAGAATTATTTGAAGGAATAGTTAATCTCTTAAATGCAAAATCATTCAACAACATTTACCCACTACATCTGATCATTTGAACGCATTTAAAGGGTTACAAAACATTAAAAAACTGGTACTGTTAACAGCTGTTTTGTAGTTGACTAAATTAATCATAAATTGCATAACCGAATTATAAGCTTTGAATTCAATCTGAGTTTGAATAAATGAGAACTTGATATAGCAAGGATCCATTTTAATGCTGCATTACAATTTGGCAATACTACTGCGGATCAATTAGGCTATACAGTAGTTTGCAGCAACTTTCCCAATACCCATCCACAGACATGTGGTTTTGATTATAACAAAAATATAAAAAATGACTGGAACTTGACTTGGATTGTGCATAGGGGTGGGAAAGGGGGCATATCAGATGACATTATCAGGCAGCCAATAGTGATTATATGAAATTACATGAAAACATGAAATTGCAAACTTCCTTTCATGTATCCTTGTATTATTATGTGCAATGTATTTCAAGCATTTCAATCATGAATGCAGATCTCTCTATATATAACACTGAAAACAGAAAACAAAACAAACACAAACCAAGCAAACTTCTTTTAAATCTGTGGACCTATTACAATTTTTCAAATCATTTTACACACAAGAAATTGAAAAACGGAAGTGAATTACTATTATTTATCCCTTATTCGTGAAAGTGCTTCAAAGCGAAATAAAATGGAGATGTTGAATAAGACAAAATAATGAATAATAATAATAATAATAATCAAAGTGAGAAAGTAGAATGGGTATACAGCTTGATTCATTTCAAACTGAGCATGAGAAAGTAAAATACAAAAACACGACCAGTCGATCCCTTTAAAACTGAAAACAGAGTGTGTGGGGGAGGGGGGGGGGGGGTGGTGATGGAAGCATGGTGACAAATCAGAGGAAGAAATTTAATGAAATAGGATGAAATGATAAAGATTCAGTGAAAACCTTTCTTCCTGCCCCTAATAACCACACAATAAGCACGAGGACAAGCCATTAGTAATTCTCAAGATGTGTATTGAACTTTCAACAACCTCCTTGTCTGGGTATCTATTAGTTCTAAAACACAAGTTGCGGTCTGTGTAAGGGGCTATGGCCAGAAAGCACAACACAGTAGAACCTTGTTTGAACATATGCCTGCATATTCAATCAATAATGTTCACTGTTTATTCGTTATTTGTAGATGGCAACAACAATGATTTGAAGCATTTAAAACATGAAGTAAATTTCTGTATCATAAACATATTCTTGCTGGGAAAAAGAAACATAAATATAAAATTCTACTTACTTTTAAGATGTCATCACAAATATTCTGCTCTTGCCATCTGTTGTAAGATAAATACGACATGAATATTATAGTTTCAATGAAGATTCTAAAATCTCAAAAATTATGTAAAATGTAAATCCCATCACAGCTTTTGAATTCTAAGGTGAAGTAAGGAGTATGCCTAAATCTTTAAACTGATGTTGCATGAACTACAGGATTTGGCAAGAAACCTCACCTTTTCCTTAATACTTCAAAACCATGTCTTTTCACTGAAAAGGTGAACCGATTTTCACCTGCCAATTTTTCACCTTATCAACGTAACAGTCTGCCAAATTAGCTGTTGCTGTTTATATTTCGTGCCTATATATATGCCAAACAGGAAAGCTGTCTGACTTAAGGTGCTGCAAGTATGTATAAGGTTATTAAGGTATATATACTGCAGTTTCTTTGGTTTTATGAAAATCCACAAAATGATAGGATAATGTCATTATTTAATCTTTTTTTCTGGTTTTCACCTTGACTTCTCCGATATTAAACTCAACATTTATCCCACATATTAAATCACAATTTCACATCATAAATATTCGAAGTCAGTCAGAACAACTGTAATATCAAACTGTATCAATAACAAATGGTATAATACTATCAACCTGTACATGTGCACCTATAGAAGGGGGATAATAACAGCTTATCGTATGTCCGGTCAGTACTCTGACTCTGCAGAATGACTGACCAAGATAGCATTACACCTGTCCAAAAATATCGACCTGTCCAGAGATCAATTTGCATATACAGTGCGTCCCAGAAAAAACGAAACCGAGAATTATCGATATTTTATCATAACTTAATCACATCTATAATTAATAAATGACACATATTTGGAAAGCTTAGAGCCTCCTCTTTCATTTGATGCAACTCATTATGATGCATATTTCACGCATGAGTGATTAAACTCAATTTGAAGAGAGGAAACCGAAAAGTCGTTTGGCGGGCGGTATCTGAATTTCAAAGAGAAAATCACATTTCCAGAAAGTTGAGTTTCTGCCCTTTCATATGACACCTTAATCAGGAAAAATGAGCAAGGAATGACGATCAAATTATGGAAATGCAAGCACTACTTTAAACAAACAGAACTTTGTTATTCCTAGCTCATTTTTCCTGAATGAGGTGTCATATGAAAAGGCAGAAACTCAACTTTCTCGAAATGTGATTTTCCTTTTTGAAATTCAGATACCGCCCGCCAAACGAATTTTCGGTTTCCTCTCTTCAAATTGATTTTAATCACTCATGCGTGAAATATGCATCATAATGAGTTGCATCAAATGAAAGAGGAGGCTCTAAGCTTTCCAAATATGTGTCATTAATTAATTATAATTTTGATTAAGTTATGATAAAACATCAATAGTTCTCGGTTTCGTTTTATCTGGGACGCACTGTATAGCTGGGCTAAATGTTTTGATTGCACATGTATGCCAATCACTTTTATATTTCAGTAATCTCTGTACTCTCTCTGCATTTACATCAGATGAAACATGAGAATAAAACATTAATGAAAATTTCGTTATTTGAAATGAAACTTGTATCTTCCTTTCTTCCGAGAATTAAATATGTAAGAGTGAATAGAATTTTTCTTGCTTTTGAGTTTTCTAAAAATCACTCAAACTAGGGGGTGTTTCACAAAGATTCTAAGTTGAACTTAACTCTAAGTTGGACTTAAATATCATGGAGAGCCATTTGCAGCCTTATAATAAAATATATTCAAAAGCAAAAATTCAAGTATTTTTAGACTATTCATTAATTCCATATCAAGAACATGAAATCTCCCATGATAATAAAAAATATGAATGATTTGAATCAACATTTTATGCCTTTTAAAATAACTTTTACAAAATATTTTCAAGGATGCTAATGGCTTTCCATAATTGTTAAATCCCACTTAGAGATAAGTTCAACTTAGGATCTTGTGGAACACCCCCCTGGACACTTGTACAAATAAACATAGTAGTCATCCGCACCAAATAAATATTTGAACAGTTTTCATTAAAAGCCAAGACTTTGGATTGATTTATAATTTTTTTCTGACTTTGTGATTCACTTGAATGATTGAAACTCAGCTTCTCAATAAACAAACATACTGGTACATGTAGATATGTGATTGTAAAATGATACCAGGATTTTTTTGGTTAAATGTTGTAATTTGTGTTATTTTATTTTATGCTACTTACAGTACTTACTTTCTTACCTTATCTAATTACCTTTACTTACTTAAGTACTTTTATTTCATGTTACTTACTTACTTGATTTTTTTTTTTTTTTTAATTTTATTTATTATTATTATTATCATTTTTTTTATTTTTTATAATTATATATTTTATTATTATTATTATTACTATTATTATTATTATTATTACTATTATTACTATTATTATTACTATTATTACTATTATTATTATTATTATTATTGTTATTATAATTATTATTATTATTATTATTATTATTATTTTTTTTTTTTTTGGGGGGGGGGGTGGATTTCTTTTAAATTTAAAACATTAATGACAGCTAAACTTACATTCTGGCCTCCCTGACTCCATGACTCCAAGGATTAGGTCTGTCCAAGATAGGATCCTCGTTGCCATGGTAAAACGGGATCATGACACAGAGGGAGACCTCCAGCATCTCGCCCCGCCCACAGACAGGATGATCCTTATTGCAGAACCACGGAGCACACTTCCCTTCAAAGCACGTGTTTCCCCCTGCAATATATTAAAGGCAATTTGTACTACACTGAAACCTGTCTATAAAGACCACCCAAGGGAGACAAGAAAAGTAGCCTTTATGGACAGGTTCTTTTAGTACATGTTTCAATGAGAAACTATTTTCAAGGGAAACAAAAAATGTGGTCTTTGTAGGCAGGTGGTCTTTCTATACAGGTGGTCATTAAAGCAGGTTTGACTGTATATTGAAAGCAAACATTGTCTTAAAACATATTCCCCCCCCCCCCCCTTGCAAGAAGGCACTACATGATGAAGGAATACATGACCATGTACTAGAAAAGCATATATGTGTGTGACCCCATCCAAAAAAAGGCAATTATACATCCATGTACAATATGAAAACATTTATGCATTTATACAAACATGTACACTTAACAACTAAATTATTGACACCCTTACCAAGTTTTGTGGTTTCGTAAGTATGTGACATATTTAAGCTTACATCTAAAAGTATTCTTGTAAAAAAAAAGCCCCCAATTCAACAAGTCCACCTTTGATTCTTGAGTTATGAAAGAAACAATAAACATCAAATTTACAAAGAGTATGTATAATTCAGTTCTGAACTGTAACGGAAAACATACACATCAAAATAATTTGTATTTAAAAATCTGTTTGAACCTCTCCAACATCAGGCACTATTGATGAGACAGTGGACTGTGTGAAACATAAAGGATATTATTGAGCTTATGATCTTGCAATTCACTGAGAGTTAAAGAGGGAAAATGTTAATTACTGGAGCTAAAAAGGTCAAAGACCCTGAAATGAAAAGTCAAAGACAATAGAGGAGGAGGAGAGAGGAACAACTCAATATTTTCAAAACAATAAGGCTTGTTGAAGTGGAGGTATGGGTTGATTGGTCCCTTTAACAATGGATGCATGGCCAATATGATGAGGGTGATTAGAGAACTTCCTACAGTCTAACAGAGGACTTTACACACACCTACATGAATACAACAAAAATGAAATTTTGACACAAAAGACTATACTTGTGCATTATTCTACAATTATATAAACTTGACAAAGAAACAAGTGAAGAACATCTAATTAAAGATTACTTTTAAACTTTTTTCCTTCTTAAAAGACTGGAGAGCAATAATATATCCACAAGGGTGCAATGCTTTATACCCAAATGTCCAGGTATTAGTAGAAATATGTCTGACGGGTTGGCCTCTCACCTCTTTTCTGCATCCATCACACTAACATACTGCAGGTAAATAAACATTTACGTATATGAGCACTTGTATTGTTAAAGTTTGTGAGCTATAACACTTTGATGATAAAGATTGTCTGCAGTTATAAACAAGCTTGTATTCAATTCGCCAATACAATATACTCACCATCGTGAAAGAAAGTATCCAACAAATCTTTGTCTTTAGTTTTCATCTTTATATCGGCAGTCATGTTGAGGACACGGCCAGCACAAGGAGGGGCTCGGCGGAAATTCAATATCCTAGATAAAAAGGAAGAAATTTTATTGAGAGACTTTTTAGTGTGTGAGCTTTCCTTTCGTCTTAAAATAGAAGACATTTAAAGAAGTAAACAGAATTGTAAGTGCAGATGAGGTATGAAAAGAAGAACTAAATGGAAAATGCAGATTTTTAATCTGTTTATCACACAATTTCAGGGCTAAGATGGAATCTACAAAAAATGTATTTACATTGAAATATTCCTGAAGAGAAGAAATTTGCAGCCAAGTACCGGTACAGCTACATGTACATGTTCATGCAAAGCAAGCACAATGGGTATTGGTTATCTAGCAAGTTAAAGTGATACTTAATTCAATTAATATTTATTATTTCTTGTTTCCTTAATCCTTTTAAAAGAGGACAAAAGACAAAGGTGGCTCAAATAATCTACAAATTTGTTTGGAATTTCAGTATCCATAAGAATCACTTCAAACTTTAGAGACACATTGCCTGAACAGGAGCTAAATTCGTGTTTAAATTAAGTTCTTTTCTGGGATATTCCCAATCACTCTGATCAAATCATGTAGCTTGAGATATATGTTCATTTTAAATATCATTTTAGGCTGTATGATACTTGAATTAAGTTCAAAGAAACCAATTTAAAATAAATGACAATCAATGTATTTGCAAATGCAGACAAATAAATAACTTTATTTTTAACATGGCCGCTGTCTGAACTATTTTAAATCTAAGCATTTCTCGACGGTGATACACATTTGAGGCCCCCTGTAACTCAATAATATGCTCTACTTACGGTGCACACACTGCTGAGTCACACATCCCCATCCTAAAAGCTCTAAATCGTTTTTTCTTTTTACATGTCCTTGACTGTATTCCCCTTAGGTATGTTACTGACTCAAAGAGCTTCCCTCCTCTACAAACAACAAGTAATAGTCATTATTTTTATGGAGTGAACATTCCTACATTCACATAATTACTTTCCCATTGACAATGATGCATATTTTACATATAAGGTTTTAGGCAAGTCTTCTGTGTTTTGTCCCATAGCTTAAGTTACCCACAACATGAACATTCTTAAAATACTGAAAACTTACCATTGATGGTAATTTTGCCATCAATATTAACTACCATGGCAACATCCCTAAACAGCCAATCAAATCAAGGTTACCATGGAAGTTGCCATGGCAAAGTTACCATCAATAGTATGTTTTATGCAACAGGCCTTATGTCTGTCACATGTGTATAACTTCCTTTTCTCATTTCCTGTAAATGTTTTTATTAATATCTGTTAATTTTAATCGTTCAAGTAGTTTAGGAAACAGTAGTTACAGAGTACATTCCAATTACAAATGGAACTACCATACCAGAAATGACAAGAAATTGAAGAATTAAAGATAATAAAGAGTACAGGTAGTTATATACCGGGCCCCCATTGCATAAAACTAACATCTGATGGTAACTTTGCCATCAATATTGACTACCATGGCAACATCACTCAACAGCAATTCACATCAACTTTTCCTTGGAAGTAACCAATAATGGCGAAGTTACTACATGTATCTATGCTAAGCTGTATATGCAATGAGCCCTGACGTTGTACACTTTTTGTATTTGTTGTTGCTTTGTTTTTTCTTTGTTTGTTATGTCTTTTTGTTGTTTTATTATTATGTTGTTTTTAATAATTAGAAATTAGTTCTGTGACACATCAAATAATATTTTTAGGCCTCTCATAAAACTTATTTCCTATTAGAGCACATTTCTTTCTTTCATTTTTTTGGTAGGGGACGGGAGGTTCTACTTCTAAACATTTTGGTTTTGTGAAGTGGTAATGTTGATCACCCTTAATGTAAATCAGCCAAGCTGACTGAAATCTTTCAATCAGCCCTCAACTTGCTGTGGTTACCAGATTTATAGATCAGGCAACAACCCCCGTACCTCTTTGAAGAGTGGAAGCACTTACACGTATTTGTATACTTGATAAAAACTAATATATTTAGCTGGGACGAGGAGATTCAATCATAAAGGATCAAGTAAGGAATTACTGTAGCACTTGCATGATAGATATGGTAATGTCGGCCTACAAGCTTAACATGAAGGACGGAAATATGAACAGAGCAGACAGACCATAAAAACTTAATATATGCCACAGAAAAAATGTTTTAGAAAACAAAAAGAAAGAAGGGTAAGATGGGGAAAATAAGGGTGACTGAATAAATTAGAAGCAGGCTTTTACCAAAGATCACAGATTAGGGCCCTAAATCCAAAAAAATTATGCCAAACTGTCCAGATAATAAAAAAATGTATGATTACTAATTTAACTTCCACTACAGGTACTCTACACAGTCTTATAGAAGTTTAATATCTTTATAACAATAGGGCAAACTCACCGGTCTAGATGAAATGCAGCTATTTCTGCATTATGTCTCTCGACATCAAACCAAAAGGGTTGATCTTCATCGTAATTGTATACAAGACTCCTGGGTGTTCTGAGGAAAAGAGAAAGAATATTGCTCTTGCTATAAAAGGAAACAGTAACCGCTTAAGAAAATAGATCTTGTAATACCATATTATCTCACCAGTATCAAATAAATTAGATTAACTATGATTTACTTAATAAAAACAAACTTTTAAGATTTCTGATACAATAACTAGGAATTCAAAAAGTATTAAGGTTTTCAATTTTCATATTCGGCACTTCTAACATTCACAAGCATACCAACAATTAATTTTAACAAAGATGAATTACCTTTTATGAGACAACATTTTAGAAACTTATTTTTTATATTGATTTTGCCATATAATATGTTGTCAACAAGTAAAGCTATAACTTTATGCATCAACTCGAAAGGTCTTGCTCTTTCATATTATTCAAACAATGTTACTGTATTTTATCTAAATGTGCTAATTTGCTGTGCTAAAACATTGACAAGGTATGATATAAAGTTCAAAATATACACAAAGTATTCATACCTCATGGGCTTTAGCATTGCATAATTCCCATCCACCAGTTTGACATGAAGCTTGAGTTGACTCCCACCGTGGAACAAACCAACATTCTCAATCTCTGTAGTAGCTAAGCTCTCCAGAAGATCGTTCATGTACGGTGCATTACTGCTGTACATCTGATTCTCGGTGATGTCTGCATGAAACTGCTGCCAATGTAACAGACGTGTTCTGGTGGTGGTGGAGGTTTATACAAAAAAGGAGGATTATTGATGATTTTAAACCAATTATATTGTAAAATGCGGATTTTAAAGCAGGAAAGTTAGATGTTATGGGATAGCATTGCAATCAATGAGTATTGGTGTGATTTGATTTTGAGTCTCTCCAAATAGAGAGAAATTATGTTAAATTAATTACATTAGCTGGAAAACTTACAGCAAGAAAGAAAGGGATTTTTTCACATACTTTCGTATGCAGCATTTACTGAAATACATTACATGTATAGGCCCTGTGGTTAATATACAAGTTATACAAATTCAACTGTTGATTGAGGTTAACAACCCCCTTTCTTTGTCAAGTACGTAAATTATTTGCAAAAAAATACATAATACTACTACACTATAATAAGAAATAAAATTGTTTTAGCAACAGAACAAATTGGAGTATATAGTGTGTATCTATGTATGATTCTTGCTTTAGTGCATTTATATATTAATTTGTTCTGGCATGCAAATTTCAATGATTGGTTGACACACACACACACACAAAAAATATTATTTTGAAGGCCCATTATGTAATTTACATCTCAACCTTGGAAGATCTTAGGTAGATCTAGACTAATTATTTATAATCGATTAATAGGACTATCAACATTTTACCAACTTTAAACGCAGGTGGTGGATTTAGAAATGAAATATGACAAATTTCCCTGACAATGTCAAGATGGGTATTCACCTAGTGGCACTCAGTCAATATTATTGTTTGACATGTTTAGAAAGCCAAATGTAACAAGTGAATACACTGTCATAGTTTGACAGTTACTGACAGGGAATGTCATATCATCCGTCACATGTGGAATTGGAAGCTGGAACCCACAAGTGTTAAATTTAGCTGTGCCATTTAACTTTACTTTACTTTAATCCAGCGATGCTACAGGACTAGGCCTGTTCATCGATCCTAGATGTCTTCTTCAGTAATTATACATTATCCTTGCCATTATTCATTATCCTGCACACCACAAGATATGATTTCAACAGATCTAGATTCTAACCTTCTTGTAGGATGCATTTAACAGGCCCTCATTTTAATGACATTAACTGGTCAATGTTTCAACCACATCTGGTACACAAATGGGCTCGAAACAGTTACAAGACTGTTTAACAGGGATACTTTATAATGCTCATACAAAATGGCCCCAATAGACCCCAAAATAAGGGTTATAGGCGGGTTATACCCTACAAACAAAAAATTGTTACACAGTGTTTCAACTTAGACTCTTGTGAACAAGAGAAAGAAAGTGAGAGATAAAGAAAGTGAGAGAAAGAGAAAGAGAGAGAGAGAGAGTGAAAGAGAGAGATATATCACTGCTAAAGAACAAAATTTAAAACAAACTTTTGTATGAAGAAGTTCAGTGTATGGAATCTAACCTTCGTTTATTTTGAGTTAACTTGCGAATTAGACCACTGGCACTATCATGTGTCGTTGTTAACAGCTCACACTAGTCTCATTATTGAATATTGGAGGCAGCAGAACTAATAATACATTATTTTTTATACCAATTTCTAGTAGGCCTAAATCTAGATAGCAGATCAATGGGCTGGCTTACACAGAAGTATACTAGTAGAAATTTTAAGGTATATCGATTACTACAAATGTCTGAACTTCGTGGTTTGAGACGTTAACCAAACAAGAAGAGGTGGGGTTCTTGGAGGGGTGCTAATAAGGGGTGCGTGCACTCACCCATTTTTTCGTTTAGATTCATTTGGCACCCAGACTGGTCTTTGCCTCCTTTTGCCTGCAACCCATTCGTCGTATTTACTGGCATTCTGATGGTCTGGAACTGCTCTCTCTTTGCCGGTCAGCAGGTTGATCCCGTCCAAAATACTTGTATGTTTTAAAGTTTTCTTGATATTCCGATGGATGGTTTCGACTCTTGCCGCTACTGGTACACCAATTTCTCGAAACACCGCGAAAATTGTCATTAACGTCGTGCAACACACGAAAATGGTTCCCCAAAACATAAACCGAAACCGAAGCCTCATTTTGGTCAATGTAGAGTCTGCATTCAGCCAGAAATAACACAGCAAAGTAAGTTAGTTCTATTCCATTTCTAGTGATTCAAAAGAATCCTTACAAACTTTTCTCAGGCTCCAACAAAGTTATCCTCCTCTAATTCGCGGACGAACCAATGCACTTTGTTTTGGTTGTATGTGCGCGGGCAAAGTGGGTCAATCGCGCTTGCGCTAATAGCCGTCGCTGGATAAATCTCCTTTGATATTGTGCGATTAACCGTGTAGCTGTCGCGTGCCGCTAGTTTTCGCTTTCCACCATACAATGTGAATTCTCACGCGTATGTGAATTTACTGCGCCTCGAAGAAAGACTAGCTTCAAGATTCTCGTTTATGTAGCGAACCAAACCGGGCTGGCCAGAAAATACATAAAAAACGGCCAATGATTTATGTTGACAGCCTGTCGAGAATCTCTACAAATTGCGGGAAAATTATGTAGCGTAGAATTGTCTTTATTTTCATTTCATTCAATTTAATTTTGGTTAATGCGAATAGATTTTGGCGTAAATAATCACAACTGAATGAAAACGCCTTTAATACTAAAACAACGTGAAATAATAGTACATCGTACAACCCAACAACAAATGGTACAGTAGTGCGGTGCTACGGGGAGGGGGGGGGGGGGGGGGCAGGAGGCCACCGTTCAAGTAGAACCGTAAGAGAAAATAAAATACAGTCATGTAGAACAAGGGGAAGACAGGGAGAGGATGCACAAAGAGATGCACACGATGTTATGATCGACTGAGCAGGACATGGTGCCCCCAGACCCCCCCCCCCCCACAATAATTCCGGTGCCCTCTCAATGCCTACACCCATAAACAAAAAATATAATACAGCTTATATTGCCGGATTTCTGGATTTATTGCGTTTACCCCTTGCCGAAAATTTCGACCCAAAATGCACTTGAAAAAAACCTTTCTTAGTCAGCATTTTAGTTAGTTAGATTTTTAAATAGTAAATCAACACCTAGAGAAATGTGAAAGTTGTTCTATCATTTTTTTTTAATGTCAACTTTTCAGTTTGTTCGAATATTATTTATAACAAAATTACACAAGTTTATAAATTGCTGATCTGCACCTGAAGCTATATACAAATCATTTGTGTTTTGTTACATAATCAAAGTGGCGTAGCGTGAGTTGATTCATTTAGGGGGCCCTGGATTGATTGGGGGATGGGCACCGGGCTTACTCTGAACACGAAATGCGAATTTACAATTTAGTGGAAGGCATTTCCTCTTTTTCGTCCCTTTCCCCGTCTCCCTTTCTCTTTCTCTCTTATCTCACTTTTGTTTCACATTCGATTTGGGAAGTCTGCATAGTGTCAATACGTGTGCTTGTTAACTCGATCGCCCCCTCACTGGTTTATGTATCCGGACAAGATAATTATCAGCCCTTCTGACGAAAGTGCACCCTTACGTCTTTCGGGTGGGGAGGCTCAGTGGGGCAGTGCATTGAGTCAAATAGTTATGACCATTTTTTATTTGGTCAAACAAAGAAAGAAATGTGCTTCAGAGTATAACAAAACAAAAGCAAAACAAAACACCAACAACAAAAAGCTCAAAAATATATCCTGATGCATAGACTTTTGTGACTCAACAAAATACACTGTGACAAAGGGGTGCCCTAGCTCCTCCCCCTTCCCCTTCAGCTGGGCCGGGCATCGTTATGTTGGACATGTGGATCTTGAACTCTTCTTTGTCTCCCTTGTTCAAGAGTGTTGATGAGAAGGAAGAGGAGATTAAAGACAGCCTTGATCTTCATACTATACTTGTCCCTTCATCCCTCGCTTCCCATGTCTTTGTTCAACACACAGAGCTCCACCGGGCTCGTGCCAGATGACCCCCTACTTATGCTAATCCCTAAATAATAGACATAAAAGAATGAGAGGTGGTCTATGACGAGTTAATTTAAACAGTGAGGGCTTAAACAAATTGTAACTTCCAATAACCGTCCATATGGTTCCTTTGTTTCGAGGACAAGTGGCACGCGACCACGGTCCTATAGCGAACCAATAAACTCAGTCATTATGCGACTTTCTCTCCGATGGGAATATTACGTAACTGTGGTTCATTCGGTCAGACAAAGAACTATAAACACTGGGGGGGGGGGGGTTGAAGATGCCTAATTAATGTAAGCTAATGCCGAAATCGCTAATTGGACTCTACCACCAATTTATGATGCTATCTTAACATATCATTATCTTTTTTTCAGAGGGAGAAAGAGATGGAGACAGTATGTATTGAAGAATTGACCGGGGCCTAATATTTTTTACCTTCATATAGATTCAGTTGAAATTTCGAACCATATACAAAATAATATCAATGGGAAGAAGACAACAAAAATCGCTTCTTATATAGCCTAAAACGTATCAAGTTCTCTTACGTTATTACATGTTCTATCATTCGACACCACAAATCGAATAAAACAAGAACAAATTGTGTAAACATCTCTATCTTTTAAACAATATCTGGGTGTTTGTTGTTCGCATATTATGAGGATTTCTCAAACCGAATATGATTATATCTGAGCTTTATTCGGCAAATCACTTCCTTGGTAGGATTTTTTTTTTTAGAATCATAGCCGTGAAATTTCTTTCAGTTTCAATGTCAATGCAAATGCAAGAAGGATTTGTGGTGAAACAATTCACCGTGTTTGTTAACTAAAATGATGATGGTCAACTTACACTAAATATATGTAACTAACTAACTGAATAAATTTATATTAAAAATTAACATGAATGAATGAATGAATGAATAAATATATGTGGAAAAATAAACAAACAAACAAACAAAAAGATACATAGATAAATAAACAAGCATGCACAGACCATAAATAAATCAAGGAAGATATATGAATAAGGCGTAATAGCTATGATAAAACTATGCAGTAACATATTTCATAAATATACTGTCAAGTGAAAAGTTAGTGCTGTGTTGGGCTCTTGGATGATTTTCCCCAAAGTTGAGAATACTCAATATTCTTTAAAAAGATTTATATAATCAGTTTTTGTATTTATTTATCAATATGGCATTATTGGGATATCTTGGGCAGAAATAAATAGCGGTTTCATGATCATTATGCCAGCCAGAGGCGAGCTGAATGGGATGGAGGAAGAAGGAGTAGCACATTAAGTTTTGTATGATGATAATTAATTGTACAGATATTTATAACCCATTTAGGTATTTCGAATAAAATTAATTTAAATATTTGCCCAGGGAGTTGGCCACATTTTTTTGTTTTCTACATCAATGTGTTCCTTATGATGTATTTCTGTCCAATATCTCTTTTTTTTTATAACCTTTATCTAATAATAATTTGGTTTTGTCATAGGCTATTATATCTCCTTTGTTGTGCAAGTAATGTCAATGAACTGATGTTTTAAAAAAAAATGAGGATGAGCAAAACGATGCTCAAGTACTAGTAAAGACTTGTCATGACTAGTCTCATAGCATGTCGTTTGCCGAAAGATAAAAAAACATGTATGGTAGGAAAAGAAATCGCGTTACCGGCATATCGTGTGAATCATGCAAATAGCGGTCGTATACCGTACTTGGTATACTTGAGTGTGTGTATAACGTATGTATGTACTAGTGTGTACAAAAGGTATGACACTGGTCCGTCCGCAAGGCTACACACTATGCCGGTACTGCGGGTGAATATAATCGCAGCGAACTAGCGGAGCATATTTTCGCTCAGTCATATCTCCGCGAACGCTAGGGAAAGGTAGACAGGAACTCCCCCGGTCTACGTACGGCGTATGTGTGCTGGAACGAACCGCATCGGACTTCGAGTTTGACATCGGAGAACTGAACCATAAGGACACGATTAATGCAACACTTATCAAGATTTCAGTTGGTTGCAGATCACAAGGGTGAGAGAATCTAGCTGTTTTGTTACCACATTAGATGGGGGATATAAAATACGACATAGCATTTCAGTATTCGAGGGCTTTATCACCACCGGAATTGTATTCGAATCTGGACAAGCTGTCTTTGTTTTCTCCAGACTCTCTTACGATGCAAGATGACATGTTGCTTGATAAGAGTGCAGGAAAACTGCCTATGCAGCAGCTATCTCCCAATCCTGACCAAAGTTCAGATAACTCAGAAGATTATTCACAGAGCTCCAAGACAAAGTCCAGAGACTCAAGCCCTTTAACTGTACCTGATAAGAGTAGATCACACCCAAGTCAAATAGATCATCCATCAATTACGTCTGCTCTGTTACAGCAGCAGCATCATCAACTTCAGCAGCAGCAACATCAACAGCAGCATCAGCAGCATCAACAACAACAACAGCAGCAACAACAGCAGCATCAGCAGCAACAACAGCAACAGCAGCAGCAGCAGCATCTTGGGATTCATCCTCACCAACCTGTGAGTTTGAGCCAGTTGCACCAACAAGAATCGGCCAACAGCGTGATCAGCAGTAACGCAGCTGCAGTTTCCAGTGTATTCAATACCCCCAGTTTCTGGTCGACCGCCAATAATTCAGACGAAACATTCTTTCAGAATATCCCCGCAATGAATGGCGCCATGCATCAGTTTCAGAATTTCCCTGTAAATTCTTCTCCTCTATTCAGTCCGACATTGTCGCCTCAAGCCCAGCTCAACATGCAGCAGGCAGCCCACAGACGCAGCCTACCCCCTCAGCCGAGCACCCCCCAGCAGAATCTTTTCCCCACGTCAAGCCAGCTTCAGCAGGCACAGTTACAAGCTGGAAACCTCCTTCTAGCAAACAAGCATCTGAGTTGGAACGCTGGTCAGCCAACATCTTGGAACAGCGCAGCCCAACAGAGCTTGCAGCAGCAGCAGTCTAACCCGTGGGGCACGGTCGGCTCACCTTCATCAGCCGCCCAGACGAATCACCATCGTCGATCGATGCCACCGCTTTCCACCCCAAATGTTAACCAGTCGACACCAAGTCCCAACTCTCTGGGGTTATCGCCAAACAAGATGAAGCCGGCCAGCAGCAACCCCATCATCTCTCCTCCCAAGTTCCATCGCAGTACTTCTCTCCCTGGAAAGAGCTTCTCTCAATCACAGCCTCATCTGCCTTCGACTGGAGGATCTCATCCTACCCATCAGGGACAGAGGCAGGCCTATGACTTCGGCAATGGCAGAGACGTCGGAGGAGATGCTAGCCATGGCCATGCCACCCACAACGGAACTCAGAATGGCACTCACCATCTCTCTAGTAATAGCACCCTGTTTCCATTCCAGGTGAGATAATTTTTCCCATTGATTAGAGCTCCAATTCTTTGAAAAAGAGATTCATGTAATTTCTACTTGCTGCCTGACTTTTTATATTTTATTTTTATTTGATTTCATTTGATTTCATTTGATTAATTTTATATCTACAATGTAGATCTATATTTTGATCTACATGTGCATCATTTTATTTTTGTTTTTCATTTCATTTTATTTTGTGTCATTTCATTTATTTATGGGGTATGGGGTGGGAGGGGCTTAATATGCACAATTTTTGTTGAGCCTTGGAAACCATCCTATGACAGCATACTCCATTTTTATTTCAGATGCCACAGTGGGGCCTTTTGCATTACTACCATTAGACCATCATAAGTCTAACTTTGCGGACATCCGTTTGAAACGCATTTAATTTTATGAAAGTTACATGTCCGTACATGTTTTCGTAGCACACTTTAGTAGTGGCATACTTTCATATGAAGGCCTAAGACATTCTTCAAAAAATCTTTATATGATGACATAAATGGTACCCTGGGGTACCAAAACAAATTCGGCCATTTTGTTGAATTATTTATTTATTTTTTAAGGCTGTACCCTGGGTTACCAAAAAGTGGGAAATTATTTTTGTGTGATTTTTTCAACCTTCAATTGTGTCCAATGTTCTTGTAAAAAATCCTTTAAGTCCTGTATTTCTAAAATTCATTGTTGTTATGAGTAATTATTCTATTATTGATATCATTTCATGCTGTTATGATACACCCTGTATTATTATTGTGGTATAATTATACACCATAGAGATACCACGGAACTATGTACACGCACTCCATACATTGTACTCGAGTGGACGCGAGATGGCGCTACACAGCGCGAGCAGTGCATGCATGCACACCATGCATAGTATACACCATAGAGATACCACGGAACTATGTACACGCACTCCATACATTGTACTCGAGTGGACGCGAGATGGCGCTACACAACGCGGTACCCCGGGGTACTACGGTACCCCGGGGTAACGCGTGGTGCATCATATATGAAGTTGTGAAATTGTTCAGAGATTTTTTCTCTTCAATTATGGCCACAAACATCTGTGTACATGTAGATCACTGTATCAGTAATTTATTCAGAACACAACAATACCACCGAGTATCACACTCGTAACAGCCATTCCTCAACACTTCATTGAATGAATTATCATAACAAACTGAGAAGCAGAAAATGCTGTGGAATTTGAAATACCAGGGCAATAAGTGCAATGAAATTAAAAAGAAGAAAGGAAAACACCTTGTTTACATGTTATGGTATGGAAGGCCAATGAAGACCGAAGAGCAGTCTCCTTCCATACTATAATATGTACATGTACATGTATAAACAAAGTGTTTTTCTGTCTTCTTTTTAATATCGTTGCACCTGGCTACCCTGGCATTCCACATTACGCAACATTTTCTGCTTCTCAGTATCATTATGAACATTGTTTTAATGAAGTGTTGTCATAATAATCCTCAGCCTTTGACTTTTAGTATTAGTTGACAGACCAGACAAGATAATATGGATGTACTCTGTGGCCCGAATTCACAAAGCAAGGTTTGAGCTCAAACCTCCTTTTGTTTCGCCATACCTCCTTTTGTTCTTTACAAACCAGATTTGTAAAAAACGCGTAAAACGCGTCATATGACGTACGAAAACCAAGGTTTGTCGACAAACCTCCTTTGTGAATTCGGGCCAATATGGTCAACACATATTTTATGGCCTTGATTCATGAAAAATTAAAAAACATGTGATGATGTGAGTGTGCCAAGTGGACCCGATGCCTTATTACTGAGTGAATGCCTGGCTATCATACGTACATGTATACAGTCTGCATTACTGTATGAGTAAACACGTACAGTTGTAGGCCTACTATTTTTAGGTTTCTACCATTTATCTTACTCCATTCACGATTACCGGTACATCTGAAGATACTACCATTATTCACCACCCTGGTTGACTTTGTTATTCAGGCCCCAAAATCAGTCATTCAGAACCAACTTTAAGGCTTCAATGATCAATTACCCTCTTTCAGAGAAATGCATTGAATACAACTTGCATAGTTGCAATATTAACAACAATAAATAAGCTAAGTAAGACTACAATTACCTATCAATCATGGAATAAGGTAGAAGACCCTGGATTGACATAGTCAAACATGTACATGTAGACTTAACATTTTAAATTGTGCATATTAAAGGAATACATGAACACTGTAGGTTTTGACTCTTTATTAACAATTTACGTTTAATTTTGGCCCTTCTCTCCATAAAAAAACAAACAATTTAAGTTCACTTTACATAGAAACTTTTCAAATATTCTGATAGTATGCTGTATTCACGAAAATTTAAAACCTGATCCATTAAATTAAATGCACATGAAATTAGTAACAATTAATTACATGTACATTGCTATGGTGTCGCTTAAAGTATCCCTCCAACCCAGTAAGAATATACAAATTAAGATTTTTTAATTATTTTGGAAGGGGTCTGGATTGAACATTTTACAGTCTCGTCAGTCTGTATGCATGAGCCCCATGTAAAAACTTCCAACATATTTGGGGTCCAGACTGAGATTTTTGGGTGCCCATGTGATGTCCTGGGTGCCTGTTCGTGTCAAGCCCTGTCTATTGTTATCCTCTCTCAATTTTTGCTGCCTGCCATTTAAAATGTTCTCATGGGAGAAAATGCTTCTATTGTTTCAAGATGGGAAAATGTACATTCATTGTTCATTTACATTTGTTGCAATCCCATGGCCCCATTCAATACACGCCTAATACCTCGTACCAGTGACTGTCTGCCAGCATGTTCAATGAATAAAGAAAATAGATTAAAATTAAATATGCATGTACATGTACATGTAGGCCTGCATTGAATGGTACTGTAGACAATGCTACAACAATATGCTTGTATGTGTTATTATGCTAATGTATTCCTTACCAGCAGGTTTTTTAAAACCCTTTTGTTTACCAAGCCCCTTTGTTGAGCTCTTTGTTTCAACATATGTGCACCATGCACAGATGATCATTTTCCCAAGGAATTTCTTTCTTTCAAAGATAAAGATAAGTTAATTTAACCTAATATGGGCCTAGTTTATCACCACAGGAGTTAATGGTGGTGGTGTGGGACAAAGGAAAAGTGTAGTATTAAAAAGCTGTGGATCATACTCATAGCAGTTTTAAAGGGCGGGTCTAATACTACTCCTGGTAACGGTGAATGTTTACAAACATTCCCATTCTTTGAATTCCTGTGTGGAAGATTATCAAGTTATGTTCAAATGTCTCATGAGAAAAAAAATTGCTCTTGAAATGTTTATATTTCTAGTCTCTTTTGTCAAATAAGACTAAAAAACATTTATATTTGTGGACCATATCCTGATGCTACAGTCTTGTGTTGTCCCATGTACCCACATCTTTGTCCAGTGATTTCTGTAGTTTTCAACAGGATCTAGTATGTTTGCTCTCATTCCTATGAATCCAGCCATACCTAGTCATTCATACATTTATTGACAAGTCACTCAGCCATGCAAAATAACCTCTTTATAGTTTGCAATGCTGTATGCATGGATGAACAAGAATCCACTCTATCTTTAAGGCCAACATAAAACTTATTCACCTGGCACATGCATAAAATTAATGCTAGGCTAGCTAGGCTTTGCGCCAGTGCATTCCTCCAGCATTCTGTTTGTACATTGACCAGCATGCTGTTTGCTATGCTTGTCAGGGGTATATAACTACAAGGCACATCTCTCTAATAGAAGAATACCAAGACAAGCATCCTGAGAATGTAACATTCCAAGCAAGCTTTCATTTTGGCATTTGAGGACAACTACTGGGCTAGTAATTCAGTGATATATTCCTCAATGCGTCTAATGCTAATACTGGCAGGGATGGTGACTTTTGCTTTTGTCTAAAGGGATAAAAGAATGTCTCTAACAGAAATTGAGCTTAAGGATTGAACAATTATACTACTTGTTTTTGTAGACCGTCCAAATTAATCTTAGCGATCATAGATCAGTGTAAATTTAGTTAGTTTCATATGTTTTTATCTTTATCCCACTGTCATTTAGGACTAGACAATTTTTCTCTCACATACATATATTTCAGCCATTTCATTTGTACATGTATGACATCATTACATTGTAGGCTACATGTACATGTGTCTAGGCTATAAGTTCATATTTAGTGGCCATCAGACTGATTACCAGATTATTCAGATTAAACAGATTATTCAGATTAAACAGACCTATTTCTATCCTGCTTGGCTAGTGATCTATACGTATTTCCGAACATGTAGCTTTCTTTCTCCAAACCCATAAATCCAATTTTCCTTGCATGATTTCTGGGAAAATAGTGTGGGAGTTTGGATGAGAAGGCAAAGGAGCAACAAGCAATTGAAACAGAGCAAAGGAAATACAGTCATATAAGTAAAGTTAGAGTGATTAACATCTAAACAGTGTGCATCATGTGTTGCTTGTTGAGGATGTACCTTATAATGAGGGGACGCACAAAGGGAAAAGGGGGATATATGGAGGAGCTTACACTCTTACAGAGGGCATGCATGGGGGTTGAAGGCAGGATGAGATATAATGAAAATGAGAGAGACAAAGCACTGTACATGTAAGTAAGGTCTTTCCACAGACACAAAGACCCTGTAGAAAACAAAAACAAAATTCCCACAGCATGTTGGCCTATGTACTGTACATGTATTTATGTATATTTAGGCCCACAGATTACCCGGTACTACATATTTACTGGTGCGACTTGAGACTAATTGATTGCATTTATGTGCTGTGGTAAATGTCAAGTTCATTTGATTTATTGCTCATAAGAGCCCTCTTAGCCCAACAAGTACTACCTGTATTTTGCTAGGAAAAGTCTAGAAGTGTTTTTTTTTTTAAGTCATCATATTTTTTTGACATTCAAGTTTACTCCTTCAACCATTCCCTACTGTCACAGCATGCACAAGTTCCTCAAAAACAATATATAACTCAAAGTATGAGCACTTAATAATAAAAATATGTTCACATTAGCTTGCCTATTCGGTACACACACCTTTCTGACATAATAGTGATGAACACTTAGGCCTGAATTCACAAAGGAGGTTTGAGCTCAAACCTTGGTTTTCGTACGTCATATGACGTGTTTTACGCGTTTTTTACAAACCTGGTTTGTAAAGAACAAAAGGAGATTTGGCGAAACAAAAGGAGGTTTGAGCTCAAACCTTGGTCTGAGCTCAAACCTTGCTTTGTGAATACAGGCCATACAGTCTTTCGCATAACATGTAGCTCCATCCATATGGTACTAATGTTAATTTGCTTCAAAATTATTGATTTTTTTTTGGATTTTTTTTTGTGTGTCTGTAGATGAACCATGCTTCTATAATATTCCTGATGATAGATTCTGTACATTCATAATCTGTTCAATAAATTGTGTGCGAGGATTCTCTTTTTTTGTAAGTAACAAAACTTTGAGTACCCTAGGAAATTTGGGATTTATGGAAATTTTGTCACTGCATTGGGTGCAGATTTTTTTTTAAAATCCTTGTAGATGGTCTTCATTCTCAAATTCCTTTATAACGACTTAACTTAATTAACTTGTTATTTTATGAATTTTTATTTGTATAGGATAATCCTGGTCATCAGACCCAGAACACAGGCATGGATCATCTGAAACTGGCCTCCCTGGAACATCAGCTATTTGACATCATGCGTGGCACAGACCAACCTTCAATGGAATTCAACCGTGGTACATGTGAGTATCTCCCTATAGTCACGTGTGTTGATGTTGCCGGGTCATGCACATTTGTTTACATAGATCCGTACAGTGTACTCTTCCAATGATGGCCCCCATCTTGAAATGGAGGAAGGAAGGGGATAACTCTAATGAGCTCTAATGACCTAGTATCCTCACATAGGTACAAGGTACATAGCACGCTGTAGAGATTCGAATACTAAATGTATGTGTGTACGCGCATGTACAGGTACAGTGTAGGCCTGCATATAATATACATGTACAGTGTAGGTACTAATGTAGGTACAATATGTGTTAACAGGCCATTAATCGTATCTGTACATTCTGTAAATGAAGCAGGCCTACATGTTGGATATGCAAGCGTTCCAAAAAGGCTGGGAACAAGTTCACATCTTCATGCACCTAAAGAAGCAAATTTTATATATTTTGCCTAAGTTCTTAGCCTAAATTACTAAACAAGTTTTTCTGCTTTATTTGTTCTTCTGTGTCATGTCTGTCTCTGTACATGTAGGCTTATCTTCTTTTTAAGAAGGCAATATACATGTCTTTATACATTCAGCTGTCAACAGTGGACATGAATGCCCTGTAGGCCTATTTCTTTTCTGTCTTCCTGTCTACCGCTCTTTCTCTCTTTCTATCCACCCACCCACCCCCTCCCACTCTATTCCCCAATTCAGGTTATTCTGTATTACAATCAAATCCATCATTATGTGAAGGATTCATGACGTACAAGACACAAAATGTAGACTTGGGTACTGCATTTAAACTTAACATTTGTTGCATTATTTTTTAGCTTGGTATATAGAAAGAAGTCTAGAAGTTAATTCTCTTGATAAAGTTTCAAACAAGCTCAGATGTAGCTGAACTGGTTGTATACCTGTTCAGTAGAATTTGGGCCTCTGTGAACTTAATACACTCAGTTCCAGCTACAAGGAAGTTGATCAAGTTGTACAGTGGTGTGATGTACTGTTGAGGTCGAAAGTTGATGCAGCTGGTGTTAAAATGTTTTTGACTCACATTTTTACACCTTTTCATGTTTCTTCCAACTTTTCTTTTGATCAAGGGACTAAAGTTTGTTATTTTTGAAAGGTGGAAGATACATGTATGTTGAAAGTTGTAGACATGCAGGTCAAACATTTTCACATCTGGGATTATACACTGTTGACATCAACTGAGCACTGTTAATTTGCATAAAACTACTTCACAAACATGTAGATGTAGATGTACATTTATGACCCCCTCCATACACTAAACCCCTCCCCCACCCCCGAGGAACCTGAATCTGTTGATATTCATCTTGTTTTGTGCTCATGTTCACTACTTACTATCAGGTTTATCGTTACTATGTTAGTCTGAGAGTTGCACGTGCCAGACAATTTACCACTTTCCTGTGCCCTTAATGACTGCTTCTGCCTACTCATATTTAGTCACAGGAATGAGAGGGGGTTTAGGCGCTGTGGTAGGTTTTTCCTGGGATAGAAATAGAGCACCGAACCGTGTAGCACACACACAGGCTCAATCAGATGTGATTGACTCATTGAACTCACCACCATACTCTCACTAGACTATTGTCACACTCTACAAATACTCGCAGCCATCTCTCAATGGAATAAGTTTGATAACTCTGAAAATAACTGGTGTTGAAAGAGCCCTGCTACAGTAGCTAGATTGGGAATTGATAAAGACATACATTCATGCACAGTGTACATTACATTACACGCATGCTCTTTATGACGGTAATAGCAAGGGATCATTATCTCATTTATCTGGTCAAAGAAAATCTCAAAAGTTGACCCAGCTTGCAGGTGTACCTGCAGGCTTACATGTACCAGGTACACGTAATTAGTTAGGTCCAGGATGTATGATATTTAATGGCAATTTGATATTGGCATACAAGGTCTTTGTTACTACGTTATTTACTAGTGGTCAATATTTTCCTATTATGATGGTTACCATCACTTGTACAGTAATGTTCTCGTCTTGGAGAAAGGGTCAGTTTGAGAACATGCACATGTTGGCCTAGGCTAAAATAAAGTGTGAGCCCATAGGTCTACTACGCTTCTTGTAAGCCCTCATAAAATGTATGTGTAAATTATATGCATTGCGCAACTTTTGAATGATTTGTTGTACATGTATGTACATGTACATGTATGTGAGTTGACCGTTGAACTGCTATGTGGTCTGTCTCAAATGTTTTCTTTTTTGTTCTTAAAATCAATATATGACAATTGAATATCACCCTCTATTCTTATTTCTGCTGTCAAATACAGAAGGACATGCAGATCTTCTTTGTTCACATTCAATTATTTGGGTTTTTTCAACTGCTTTGTGGTTTGAGTTGATGTATTACCTCAAGGTACATGCATTGTAGGTTGCAGACATTATTGATCTATGTACAGAGTAAAATGCCCAACACATGCCCAGGAATTATGCCACTGTCAATTATTATATGGGCCCTGGCTTGTTTGCAGGGAGAGTGGCTGTATGGTGGGCATTATTCTGAAGCAGAAATTATTGATTAGTTATGTTGTTTTGCTCTGGGAGCTTTGAGTGGAACGTCCCATTTGACTTTGAGCATGTTCATCTCTTGATCTACTTAAAAAGAATAGACATGTACATGTAGGCCCACAAGTAACCTACTATATGCAAAACATGTATGTACATGTACATGTTGAACATTATACTCAACTGTACTGGGCACTATGCTCTATGTGCCTGCATATTTAGTATCCTGCTATACATCAAACTGTATGACCTGTATGGTCCCCCCCCCCCCCCGTTTCACCAGAATATACAGGTTCGTGTACATGATCCTGATAGCTGCTCCTTATTCAGTTGCAAAAATTGGCACCTTTTTGTAAATATAGGTCTAAATAAAAGAAAGTTCCTATTGAAACAGAAATGTTTGACTATCATCATAACAAATTACATGTATATGTATCTCACTGCGGAGAAGCTTAAAAGAAAACACTTAAATTGTGATTTTAAAACATAATTTCACACTTAAAATCCAGAGAATATATGTATTATTTAAAAGTGATCCATTGTTTGAACATGACTGCCTGATGGCTGAAATGTCAGTTGATGAACAACAATGCAATAATTGAGCTCACAACTTGTACAGCATTAAAAATAGGCCTAACAGTATATGCACAATGTAGTGGGCTCTTGGTAAAACCAACTTGGTATTTCGGTAGTACTTTATTTGCATGCCTAGGTGTAGGCCCACATAGTTAACATACAATAGATCAGTTATAATAATAGTCAAACATTTCAACACATCTTTTGCACATATTTACACTACAATTATGCAATTGACATAGTAAACCATTCTTTACATTGTATTTCAAAATGTTCTATCATATTGTTTTTGGTTCGTGTAATTTACCCCATTGGGATTCCATGCATCGTATTTGTGTAATGAATACAGTGGAGCGTTCATTGACGTCATCTACTCTTTAGATGACATGCATGCATACATCAATCATGTCTGGTTGGAAGTGCTGCTTCCACAAACATTGCTCTCAATCTCATACATTATCTTGTGATGAGGGAGATGGCATGCCATGTTTTAATTACACTGTAGATGTATATCATCCTGAACTCATGCATGAATTCAGTAAGAGGGAACTACACCATGTAGAGGCTAATGTTAATCCAGGGTTTAGTCATGAAAGACATTACAGTATTACAGTCTTGTTCAATAAGAAAATTATAGCAGCAGTACATGTACTGTACATATTTTAACATTTTAATAACACCATGTGGCGTACATATATGTGTATTAATATACAGTATGTACTGAACTGTTCAGTTTTCTTTTATTCAGCTGTATATTTTGTGATTTTAAAATAAAAAACTAGAAAGATTCATTTTGATGGCTAGTCCCATACATGTGTGGTACATTTATGTTGTGCATGCAATGGCTTGCAAAAGCTGCTATCAATAAACTGTATGTGCAATTATTCATTCATATACATGTAGTGCTATGCAAGATGATTAGAATTGAAATTCTTGATACTTTTTAAAACAAGCTGTTAGCCATTATTCCTTTTCCTTTTTAACAAGTTTAGGTGTATTGAACTTACATTTTCCATTTTGTCTTTTTTAACAAATGACCTCAATCTCTAGGGAGCTCAGCTTTGTTCCCATGAAACTCTCGATACATTTTATAATAAGCTGTAAGTCGTTTTTTCTTTTCATTTTCAATACGTTTCGGTGTATTGAACATCCATTTTCCATTTTGTCTTTCAACAAATTACCCCAATCTCTAGGGAGCTCAGCTTTGTTCCCAGGCTCTGATAATCTTCTGGATGATGGACGTCACGACCAGATTGTCCCCTCCCTCAGCTCACCAGGTCACATCTCACCCCGCTCCATAGAGTACCCTGGAGAAAGGTATTCCAGGAAGGTGTTTGTTGGAGGACTTCCACCTGACATTGATGAAGGTAAGCATATTCTCATCTCAGTAATTAGTTTCAACAGTTATGGACTACATTATAAAAAGGCCAAGTGCAAGCTATCTACATGTAAGTCATTTTGTGTCCAGTATTTTACTGTTTGTCTCGTCAGATCAAAACTCAAGGCTTGCAAAGCAATAAAATCATCAGTGTATATCATAAACTTAAATGTGGTCATGATGGTTATAACACAATAGATAGGATTGACTTCCCCCAAAACTAATATTATACTGACTGAGTTTATGAGTTTAAAAAATGCAAAATTATGATTTCATCAGCTAAAGATTCTAACAGAAGTACAATTACTTTGCAGTTTTCCTTACAACTGTATTGTACAAGTACGCCCCCCCCCCCCACACACACTGCCATTGTCATATCTACGCGTATTACCCCATGTGCATTGGACCTTGATATATAATAAACAAATTCATTAACATTTGTTTCTCTGCTTAATAGCATGAGACCATAAATGAAATGCATGAAGTACGTTTGTTATGTCGTGAAGGACATTGCAGTAGTTTGAACTTGAAGAGCAAGACAATGTCACGTTAAATTGGGTTGACACTTGGGAGTGGAAATGTAAATAATAGCTATGGTATTTTGGGACTATGATGAATGTGCCTAGTTTTCCAATTTGGGCATTTCTGCATGAAGGTCATTCTGGGAAGGCCTGTGTATTTCTTTTAGCTGCGCTTTATATCGCTTTTTCTTCTTGTTAATATTTTAATTGAAAATCATGAATAAGTGAAGGATACAAGTGATGCTATTCTCAGATGCACTGTACATAAATGTGTTTTTGAATTGATTGAAGAAGAAAAATCTTTATTTTATAGGCTTGAACTGTGAGGGAGTTTAAAAATATAAAAATTATTATCAATACCAATAATACAGTATGAATTTCTTTCAAGTTATATTGGTTATTGAAAAAATACCTGTTATATTCTGAGATGATTGCAAGCTGGATTGATGGACAAGCCAAATATAGGTCTTGGTCCAGTGAACATGTACATGTGCAGTACATAAATACCCACCTCCCACTTATGTCAATATCAATTTTGTTCAGAACTAAATATGATGGATTTGTACTTGTTCAAAGCTTACACACAGCCATACAATAGAAGTACATGTATATTTGGTAAAGACGTTTGAACAGCTAGAACAAACCTGCATTACTAATCCACTGGAGGAGGTCTGGAATTACCTGCATTGCACAGGGTGTGTACAGAGTCATTGCTGTGGTGCTAAGACAAACATGAATTACCTGTAGCACAAATATGAACTCTGAACTCTACCCAGATCAATTCTCATTGGGTCGCAAGTACTGTTGCTCTAGATAAAACACAGGAATCAAATTGCCTAGTCACCTCATGCAAGCGTGGCTTCTTTAGGGGATCATTTCTTTGCTTGCTTGTTAGGTCCATGTTAGGATCATGGACCAATCACGAAATACATGTACACATTATATGATAGGTCTATGGTTGTGCTGCTGGGGAGAACATTCATATTAAACTGCAATTTAGTATGCTGGCAAATGAGATATGAAATCAAAAAGACTGTCATAAAATCAATATATGAACATGTTTTTGTTGTGAATTTGTTCTATACTAGATGGTTATTTTGAAATAAATGTTTTGAAATTAATAGTCTGACAATATATTGCTTTTTTCAGTCTCCATGACAACAGATATTAAAATACTTGTACGTGCTTGATTTGCAAGGTTCTCTCTCTCTCTCTCTCTCTCTAAAGACTCTATTGTCTGCTACGTTTATTAATATCTCCTCGAGTCTCGGTGAGAATGCATCAAAATACATCTACTTGATATAAAGAATCACTTTATTTTATTTGAAAAGGTTAATGAATTATGAGGTCATCGGTCTTAAACATGGGACATCTTGTGTAGCACAGCATTCAGCTTTCGCACAAGATCTACTCCCTCCTACAAAATATATTAAAGATCTAATTAAATTAAAAAAGCAAGCATAAATTTGTAATTCTATTTTCCTTGATATTCAGCTACATAATTAATGCATTTAAATGCGCTAAGTTATTGTAAACTAAATGTTTACTACAGAGTATTTTTCATATTCAGCATCCAGCTGAACATGTATTGAATGTAATGTGCATACCGGTATACATAAACGCCATTGTGTTATAAAAGACTGAACATGTTCAATTTTAACCTTTTTTTTTCTTTATCTTAAATTTGTTTATAGACGAGATAACTGCCAGCTTTAGACGCTTTGGAAGCCTGGTTGTCGACTGGCCTCACAAGGCAGAGAGCAAATCATACTTTCCTCCAAAAGGTCAGTTTATAAGGGATTATATTTCCTACCCACCCACTCTTTCTCTATCTCTCTCTCTCTGTTTTTTTTGTCTCTGTATCTGTCTGTCTCTCTCTCTCTCTCTCTCTGTTTTTGTCTCTCTCTCTGTTTTTGTCTCTGTCTTTCTGTCTCTGTCTGTCTCTCTCTCTCTCTCTCTCTCTCTCGCTCTGTTTTTGTCTCTCTGTCTTTCTGTCTCTCTCTCTCTCTCGTTCTTTTTCATTTTATGATAATTTCCTTTGAACATGCATAGTTAATGTTATTTATTCAGGTTGGGTTACAATGCATTGGTAATTGTATTGCCCACACACCCAATTCCTCTATCTCCCCTTTATCACCACCAGACCGTGGCATTCATTCATTAATTTAGGTACCCTATAGATTCTGAATTGACTCCGCATTTCATAGGCATCTGTACTGTATAGTGTACACTAATTAAGTGGGTACTTTTTATGTGAGATTCTGCTGTGGGATGCACAGTGTTTTAATTGGATTCATATTTTGTGTGTTTGAAGCCAGAGGGGCGTTAATTCTGTGTTCCAGTATATGAGTTAATGCCATTCTGGCTCCAAACAGATGATCTGGTACACAGTGTACATGGTATGCTGGCAATTTGAATGACCCTAGTTGGTATGCTGAATGAAATTTGGTTTGGTCCAGACAAGATAAAATGCCTGTCCATTATAAAGAGCACTTAGATAGATTGAAGTGAGTTACACATACATGTACATGAAATGACAGTTTAGCTGTCAGCAGATTATCAGGATTTAAGCCATTATTGTTCGTTCTCCCTTTGCTCAAATAAGACACAGTCAGACCTGTCAGTATGAAAGAAAAGCAAATTTGTGTAAAATTCACATTGATATACACATGTAATTAGAGATTTTTCCCCCTTCACACTCTTTATTATTTGTGTGATAAATTATAATATGATGTTAGTTGTAATGATTACATTCGTCTTGGTTAAGGTTAACAGATAAACTTAGTTAGTATTTTGGTAAAAAGTATTGATCTCATTAGTGGTTACAAAAATAAATGAAAGAGTAGTCTGGGAACTTTCCCATTAAAAATATCCTTTTCATATCAAGATGAGATAGGTTTTAATAGAAGTGTATGCTGAGCTGCAGTAGCCTTCATTTGCAAATAACCGAGGGTATGATTTTGCATTTGGATAATGTTATATTTACAAAGAAAGAACAAAAGCTACCGGTATCTTAAAACATGTATAAAATGTGAAATGTAAAAAATAGGTCTCCAGTTAATACATGTAGGCCATCATGAGAGCACTTTGAATGATTATACGCACCATTAATGATTAAGAATACCATTAAGGGTCCTATTAACCTTTGCCAATTGTTTCCCATTCCTCTTAATCTCCATTGTACAAGCCTATCTAACAATTGCACAATCACTGCAGGAACCTTAGCAGAAAGATAAATCGTTGTTCTATAAGTTTTGTCAATATACAACTCACCCACTTTGATAAGCTTCTGTTCAGAGAGTGCAGGCAAAGTACACAAACTATTGATATGCGCCTTTGCGATTTTGATGAAATATTACCCTTGCCTCAGATATCTTTCAAAAATTATGTAAACCAGAGATTACATTCTATATATCTCAAATGTTTACTTTGTACACTCTCTGAAGTTTGCACTACAGTACACTGTACAACGCCTCAAATAAGCAACAAGTACAATACAAGTATTTGTCTAATTTTCAGGCATACACTTGAAAATCTAATACATGCATCATTACAATACTTTGGTTGAATTATGATATAGTTAAAGAAAATTAGAAAACCGTGTCATTTAAATACTCAATTTGGTAGATATAATTGTGATCAAGTTCTATATGTGTGCGCCATTCTAGTATTGAAATAAACTAAATATACAGCCTACATGTAGCATACTATTGTGGTTCAAAATGTCCATTTATGGGCATCCACAAAAGTAATGAAAACTCAGGCATTGCTGGTATGCTTTTGTGTGTGTGTGCATTGCAAATGCCAATCTTCAGTATATGTTTGTAAAAGAAGCTGGTGTTAGGCTGTGCATATTTGTGTATGCTCTTCTATCTCTTCTCCTTTCCTAGTTGTATCATTAACATGTTGGCAATGAATTGATTTTAATTCAGTTCCTATTATGCAGTATTATGAGAAGAAAGCTTTATGAGATATATACATGGACCTTGCCCAGTATATTTTTGAAAATCAGAGGATGGCCTTTGTTCATTTTGTTGATGATGGTATAAGAAATTGAGTCATCAGACTATCTTTTTTGTTGGATTTTGTTAATCATGCATGTATATTTATTTATGTATTCATCATTTTATGATAGGTTTTTATTCCTCATATTGTGTTTTTAAACCCAGTAGTTAGATCAGCCTTACACAAACAAACCTCTATAATTGTAACTTAAAAATTGATTTAAAAGGTCACTTTGTGTTACAGACATATATAGTTTCAACATGTTTACGTTTCATCCATATCACTATCAGCACAATAGTAAAGGTCTTGGGAGTTTAAATGCTATTTAAGATAAGCACAAGATACTGTGCTATTATCTCCAGTGCTCCAGGATTGGTTGATGTTTGTTAAGTGCAGATATCTATATATACCTGGATCCTCAGTTGAACTCTGATGCTGGTAAAGATGCTCCGCCAAGTAGGCCAAATATTACATCAGGGTTGTCTGTAACAATTGTTTTGTCCTTCACTGTCTTGCCAACCTTTATTAAAGGGATCCAGTAACTTTGTCTCAGATCCTTGAAAAAAAATCCTTGATTTAGCTCATGCTGCAAATTTTGGTCAGTCAGAAACCCAATGACTTTTACAAGCCGATCGCCTGTCTGATTATCAAATTATTTATGATTGGAAATCGAAACCAAATTTTGCGTTTTCCTAACGGTTTTCATAACACTACAGTCTATTGGGGAAAAAGAGTATGGTAAAACCGGTCACTCAAAGATTTTTACTTTTTTGAGGCACTTCATGGGCTTGAATATTACACCATATCACAGACACTGATAACACGTAGGGTTGTGCATCTTAGGTTGCGTTTATCTAGCAAATTTTTGGCTAGAATCAGGTTTCTCAAACGTCTTTCAGGCAAATTTAGAAGTAGATAAACGCAAAGCCTTTTTTAAAGGGCTTTAGATATGGGCATATCTAAAGACGCAAAAAGGTGCGTTTTGTATGTGACATACAGCCAGAATCACGTTTCTGAGAGGTCGATAAACGCAAAGCTGTTTTGAACGTCACATACAAATAGGAACACCCAGGTGTTGTGTACAAGCATGTGTGTGAAGTTAACCTCCGAGAAACTGTCTGCTTCCCGGGTCAAAACAGCTGGGCAGACACAAGGCCTTTATTTTGAATCGTGAAGAGTCGATAAACGCGACATCCCGCAAATCACGATCGTATAGTGGGGTTCAATAGTGGGGTACGATATGTACATATCTAGTGGCAAGCCTAGATAAACGCGCCCTTAGATTTGACATTGTTAAATGATGCCTTTAAGATATTTGTCTTCAGTATTAAGTGCCCTGTATTACTTTACAAGGGCAGTATGTATCCAGTTAAGAAAAGTAGACCAGACCACCCGAGTCATGACTTTTTGTTTCATGGGCCCTTTTATGGTGTTGCACCACTCTGGAGCCTGTGCTCTGATAAATATGATTAAAGGCTTGTCCACATTCACATTTACATACATGTATATAATACATGTAGCTAGCCTTTAGAGTGATGGTTTACCATACTGTAGCAGTGTGTTCTTTGAAGTGTAATAAAACTACATGTAATAATGGGGCAAATGGGAGTCAGAAGAAAGTATCTGTACACAAAAAATGTCCTATGTTTACATTGTATGTCAGTTTATTTCGCCCCAGCGGCTTACCGAGGCATCCATGTATGGGAACAAGTTTTAAGATTAAAATATAAAAAAGTACAAAAGCATACAGTAATATCTATAAATAGGAATGCACTATAGACTTTGTACAAGCCTAAAGTATAATTTTCAGTTTTCACACATTGTGAAATCTGGCAACATTCAATTCTCAAATAGAAATTAAAAAAAATCACCTGTATATCGATTTCTAAACGTAAAAGGCAATTTTGCCGTGATTTGTTTTTCTTATCGACAGTTTTGTGCAGCATTATTTTTCACAATGAATTATAGGTTAGGTTATGAACCTGAGATTCATCTTTTTTTGGGAAACTTCTGCGTAAAAATATTACAAAATAGATGGATTTCTAAACTTGCCTTGAGACTTTGAGAGATTCTTATTTTTTTGCTATGAAAGGTTGGCAGTATGATTATATATGTCGGGTTATCATGAGGAAATGTTGTGTTGCTACTACTATCATTGAATATGTCATTTTAAATTACCTATTTGTATTTTTGTCACAGGTTATGCATTCCTGTTGTTCCAAGACGAGAGGTCAGTCCAGGCTTTGATAGATGCATGTATCAAGGAAGAAGACAAGCTCTATCTCTGTGTGTCAAGCCCGACTATCAAAGACAAACCGGTGAGTACTTGCTCAATTGTACAATCGGTACACTGCATTATGCAGAACATTATGTATGTAGTGTGGTTCACAAACATGTAAACTTGCAACTTGGAAGAACTATGAATGATTTGATGTGTGCAAAGCGCCAAGTCTCTTGCAGCCAGATTCCAGGGCCTGCAGAAGGGCTCTGGAAGCTCTAGGATTCTTACTGTAGATGCCCTCAGATGAAATTCCTTACTGATATTTGAAAACTAATATTGGTTGAGAACGTGATTTTCAAACCTGTTATTCTTATGTGTACAAACTCCTTGTGGACCTTTCTGCTAGAAGGGCATTAACTCATATCATATTACACAGAGTTAATGCCCTTCTTGCTTTTCAGAGATGATATTTACTGTATTGTGTTTGCTTGTACATCCAAGGATCTATACTTATACTTGCAGGTTTCACAGTGCAGATGATCTATTAATTTCATATTGAGCTAATTTGAAGAGTTATTCAAAATGTTTTTTAAAAATACCCTGTTTTAAATTATGTTTCAAAAAGTGACTTATTTACATTGAAGAAAGAACAGAACCTTGTAAAATAGAGGTGATAGTTTGTTAGTTTCTCATTGTCCATTCTTTTTCCACTCTTATGTCCAGGTTCAAATTCGCCCCTGGAACCTTGCTGATAGTGACTTTGTACTCGATGGATCTCAGCCCCTAGACCCAAGGAAAACAATATTTGTAGGGGGTGTCCCTAGGCCTCTCAGAGCTGGTATGTATCATTGATTCAAATTTACTCATATGAATAAGTTGTATTTTTCCCTTTTTTGTTGTGTTGTTATTTGTGTGTATGTTTTGTTTGTTTGTTTGTTGTTGTTGTTGTTGTTGTTGTTTTTTTTCCTTGGGGGGGGGGGGTGTTTATTTGTGTACTTGACCTTGTATACTGCGGACCATACCTGTATGTGCTGTGTCTGTATTTCTAGGTTTTACTGAGTGATTGATTGATATTTGTTCAGTATTGGTAAATGAAAAGTGCAGTTATGCAGGTTTAATTTCGATATTTTAATATATGTGTATGAGTAGGTTATTTAGTCATTGTTTTCTTTGGTCTGTTAATGTACTTTTGACCTTGTATGATTTATACAAAAATTATACAGATATGTGTAATATGTATGTGTGGCTGACATTATTAAGTGAGTCATACAAATTGTATCCTTCTATCTATTATGAGTGTTCATTTTCTATTTGTACAATCATATCTTTTTCAGTCATATGCTGTCAGTATCCATAAAAGTCTAAAAGACCTCACAAATGATAAAGTTTTTTATTTTTTAATTAGGATAATAGTACACTTTCCCACTGTTACAACCATTCCTCCCCCTTCTAATTTCCACCCCTTGAAAAAAAGGAAGAGAGAATAATGAAATAACTCAAAGAGGCAAAATAAATTAAGAAAAAAAAAGAAAAAAAAAACCCCACAAACTAACAACAAAACATGTACATGTACACTGTGTGGTTGTGGGTGAAAAATCCACATTTTTCAGAAGTATTAGTGCTGTACATTTCAGGCTAGCTCTGTATTTCTGTTTACACACCGCAAGTGTTGCTGCCTGTTGTTTTAGTTAGACTAATGCTATGGTTA